>KV751333.1:1162467-1192511 GCA_001698575.1 Mola mola | reverse complement strand
CCTCTTTCCCACATCTTCATTGTGTGGCTCATCAGCTTTATCTCTCTGTAGCTGCTACAACTCTGCACATCACATTGTTCTTAAACACAGGTACCAGTACACTTTTCCTCCATTCCTCAGGCATCTTTTCACTGTCCAAGATCATGTTGAACTGCTTCATCAAAAATTCACCTGCCCTCTCTCCTAGATACTTCCATACCTCTACCAGTATGTCATCAGGACCAACTGCCTTTCCATTCTTCATGCTCTTCAAAGCTTTTCTCACTACATCTCACTAATCTTTCTAACTTCCTGGTTCACAGTTTCCAACTCCTCCACCATTCTTTCCCCCTCATTTTCTTCATTCATCAGCTCCTCAAAGTATTCCGTCCATCATTTCAGCACACTGTCGTCAATTGTTAGTACATTTCCATCCCTGTCCTTAATTACCCTAACCTGCTGCACATCCTTCCCAGCTCGATCCCTCTGCCTCGCAAGATGATACAGATACTTTTCTCTTTCCTTAGTGTCCAACCTCTCATACAGCTCATAATACACTTTCTGTTTAGTCTTTTCCACCTCCCTCTTCACCTTACGTTGTATCACCGTGTATTCCTGTCTACTCTCTTCCGTTCTCTCACTATTTAATTTCTTCCTTGTCAACGTCTTCCTCTGAATATTCTCCTGTACTTCCTTGTTCCACCACTAAGTCTCCTTATCATCCATCCCCTGTCCGTCCAGATGACATCCGTCCAGATGACATACCAAACACCTCCCCATCTGTCTCCCTGATCACTGTAGCTGTGGTTACCCAGTCATCTGGCAGTTCTTCACAACCACCCAGAGCCTGTCTCAACCTCTCCCTGAAGCCAAACTTGACTCCAAACCTGCCCATCACCTCCTCATCACCTCTGTTCCCTTCATCAACATGCCCATTGAAGTCAGCTCCAATCACCACTCTCTCCTCCCTGGGACTACTCTCTACCACTTCATCTAACTCATTCCAGAATTTCTTTTTCTCTTCCATCTCACAGCCAATTTGTGGGGAATTACCACTGACAACATTTATCATCACCCCTTCAATTTCCAGCTTCACACTCATGAACCTGTCCGACACTATTTTCACCTCTACAACATTCTTTGTATACTCCTCCTTCAGGATCACACCTACTCCATTTCTCTTCCTATCCACACCATGATAGTACAGCTTGAACCCTGTTCCATTGCTTCTAGCCTTGTTGCCCTTTCACCTGGTCTATTGCACACACAAAACATCTACCTTTTTCTCTGCATCATGCCTGTTTGCCTGTCATTGTGCCAACATTTAGAGTTCCTACTCTCAATCCTAGTGTGTCTTGGCTTTCCTCTTTTCTCTCTGTTTCGTAACACATTTCCCTCTTCTTTTTTTTAGACTAACAGGAGCCCAATTTTAGCCTTATTTATGACCAGTGCCAGTACATGACTCACTCTCTGGCTGGCACTGTGCATCCAGGGCATCAAGGCTGCTAACTGGCCTTGATAGGATGATGTCTGGAGCTTTATAACTCCACTAGAGCTGTTGCTTGTCCCTCATGGTGCAGCTTATTTGAATGCAGGCAATGAAAGTTCAAAGTGATATCCTTAAATATTGGATGACATCTGTTACATTGAAGCCATTCAAGTCATGATCCTACTACTCTGGCCTTCTTATCCACACAAATCTCTTTAGAGAAGTAGCAATGATTCCTTCAGCAAAAGCAACATTTAAATGTTTAGCACTCAAAGATTTCAAAATGTATATAAATATGACTACCAGGTGGGAGAGTCAGCAGTTCCTCCCTGTCGTGGCATGTGGGTTGGCCTGGGTGTGGCTCTCCTGGCTCCCAACTCTACACGCCTATCTGCAATCAGCTCACCTGTCCCAGTCTGCTCACCTGGCTCATCAACTCAACAGCCTGCAGTATATCTACCCCGGCTCTTCACCCACTCTTCGCCAGATCCACTTAAGTGGTACCGTACACTCAGGCCTTGACTTGTGTTTATTCCTAGTTGGTTCCGTATTAACTGTTTTTTCTCTCTTGCCAGTATTCCTGGACCACTACTGCCTGCCTGGTTGCTTGCCAGCCCCTCTACCCACTACTGCCTGCTCCCTCCTGCCAGCCCTCGCACATTTCTAGCAATAAAACCTGCTTCACCGAAAACCACATTGGTCTGTGTCTGCGTTTGGGTCCACGGCGCTACACTTAACAGAACGATCTGGCCAACATGGACCCAGCAGACTCGGACAACCCCCACCTGTCCACAGTTAACCTCCGTCAGGCTCTTGCCACCCAAGGGAACCTCGTGGGTCATCATGACCAAATTCTCAGGGAGGTTGTGGAGGCATTAAGGGGCCTCACCACCACTGTGTCTCGGATTGAGAATCAGCTCAACCCTGCCCTCACCCACCATTCCCCGTCTGCCTCTGGACCTCCAGCTCCTACTCCACCCTCCGGAGAGTCCACTTACCTGTCAAGAGAGCCTCATGTTCCGGCGCCGGAGCGTTACGACAGAGATCTGGGGATGTGCAGGTCCTTCTTGCTCCAGTGCTCCCTAGTTTTCAAGCTGCAGCTTCACACCTACTCCACCGATAGGTCCAAGGTAGCATACGTCGTGGGATTGTTTACGGGGAAAGCGAAAGCTTGGGGAGCAGCAGTGTGGGAAAGCTCACCGTCCGTCACCACGTCATATAATAACTTTGTCGCTGAAATGAGGAAGGTCTTCGATCATCCGGTCAGGGGTAGAGATGCCAGTAAGCGTCTGTTGTCCCTTCGTCAGGGCTCCCACAGAGTAGCGGAGTTTTCCGTCGAGTTCAGGATGTTAGCGGCAGAGTCTGAGTGGAGAGCCTTGGTTAAAGAAGCACAATCCCCATATTGACTGGTCTGCCGGCAAGGTTCTAAGTTGGAGCTCATTCTGCCATTCCTCCTGTCTTCAGTCTGCCCTTGCCCCTGTCCAGGCTGCAGGGCCTCCACCAGTCAGTAAAACCCCAGATCTATCCTCTGTTCCAACCATCTACCATGACCTGGGAGAAGTTTTCACCAAACAGCATGCACTTTCTCTGCCCCCACATCGTTCCTATGACTGTGCCATTGACCTTCTCCCTGGAGCCCTACTGCCTTCTGGCCGCCTTTACAACTTGTCCCGTCCTGAAAGAGAGACTATGGAGAATTACATCCATGACTCCTTAGCGGCCGGCATCATCAGGCCATCCTCTTCTCCGGATGGGGCAGGGTTCTTTTTCATCTCTAAGAAAGATAAGACCCTTCGTCCCTGTATTGATTACCGTGGCCTCAATCACATCACCATTAAAAACAAGTACCCTCTGCCCCTTATCAGTTCTGCCTTTGAGCCCCTCCAGGGAGCCACTATTTTTTCCAAACTGGATCTCAGAAATGCTTATCATATGGTCAGGATCAAGGAGGAAGATGAATGGAAGACTGCATTCAACACTCCCCTTGGCCATTTTGAATACTTAGTTATGCCCTTTGGTCTCACCAACGCCCCCAAAGTCTTCCAGACCCTGGTGAATGATGTCCTCCGGGACTTTCTCAATCGTTCTGTGTTTATTTACCTGGACAATATCCTCATCTTCTCCCGGGACTTGAAAGAACACACATTACACGTCAGACAAGTGCTCCAAAGACTCTTGGATAACAAGCTATTCGTCAAGGCGGAAAAATGCGAATTTCATGTCACCTCCGTGGCTTTCCTGGGTTACATCTTCGAGAGTGGGCAAGTCAGGACTGATCTGGAGAAGATTCAGGCAGTGGCAGAATGGCCCAAACCCGCGTCACTTAAACAGCTTCAGCGGTTTCTGGGGTTTGCGAATTTTTACCACAGGTTTATCCGGCACTATAGTCGGGTGGCCTCCCCTCTCACCAAATTGACCTCCTCGGCATCCTCCTTTACCTGGACCCCTGAGGCTGATGTGGCGTTCATGGACCTGAAGAGGCATTTTACATCCGCACCAATCCTCATCCAGCCAGACCCGTCTCGCCAGTTTATTGTGGAGGTGGATGCCTCAGACACAGGGGTCGGGGCTGTTCTTTCTCAGCGAGCCTCGTCCGACCAAAAGCTCCACCCCTGTGCTTTCTTCTCTCGCCGGCTGTCCCCCGCCGAGTGCAATTATGACATCGGCGATTGGGAGCTGTATGCAGTTAAGCTCGCCTCGGAGGAATGGAGACATTGGCTGGAGGGGGCTGAGCATCCCTTCATAGTCTGGACGGATCACAAGAATCTGTCCTACAAGCTGCCAAACGCCTAAACTCCCGTCAAACCCGGTGGGCACTGTTCTTTGGTCGATTCGACTTCACCCTCACTTACCACCCAGGCTCCAGGCAAATCAAGCCGGATGCCCTCTCTCGACAATACATCCCAGATGAGGTCACTACCAACCCTGACACCATCCTACCCTCCTCCTGTGTGGCAGCAGCTGTTACCTGGGAGATCGAGTCGCTAGTGAAGCAGGCTCAACAGACTCAACCAGACCCAGGTACTGGCCCACCAGATCACCTGTATGTACCAGACTCTGTCCGTTTTCAAGTCCTCCAGTGGGTGCATAATTCCCGGTTTGCCTGTCACCCTGGAATTAGCTGGACCTTGTCCCTCCTGAAGCGGCAGTTCTGGTGGCCTACCATGGATGCAGACACCCGAGCCTTTGTGTCCGCCTGCACTGTGTGCGCTCGCAGTAAGGCCACCCATCGACCACCAGCCAGTCTGCTCCGTCCCTTGCCCGTCCCAGGTCGACCATGGTCGCACATTGCCTTAGACTTCGTCACCGGGCTATCACCTTCCCGAGGTAATTCAGTCATACTCACCATCGTAAATAGATTTTCTAAGGCTGCGCATTTCGTGGCTCTTCCCAAACTGCCCACAGCTTTGGAGACGGCGGACCTTTTAGTACACCACGTGTTCCGTCACCATGGCATCCCTTTGGAAATTGTCTCAGAGGTCCCCAATTCACCTCACAACTCTGGAAATCTTTCTGTCGGGCCCTTGGAGCCTCTTTGAGTTTAACCTCTGGTTACCATCCTCAGACCAATGGACAGGCGGAACGACCTGGAGGCAGCGCTCCGCTGTGATACTGCCCGGAATCCATCTTCCTGGATCATCCACCTCCCTTGGATTGAATACGCACACAATTCTCAGTCCAGCACTGCCACAGGTATGTCGCCATTTGAATGCTCCTTGGGTTACTTACCACCGCTGTTCCCTGCTCAGGAGGAGGAGATCGCTGTTCCTTCAGTTCAGTCCCATCTCCGCCGCTGCTGCAAGATTTGGAAGGATGCCCGCTCCGCCCTGCTCCGTTCAGTGGATTGCACCAAGCGCTTGGCCAACCGCCGTTGGATCCCTGCACCCGACTACCAGCCTGGCCAGAAAGTTTGGCTTTGTACCAAGGACATTCCACTGAAGACAGACTCTAAGAAACTTTCCCCTCGCTATATTGGCCCCTATGACATTGTCAGCATCATCAATCCTTCAGTGGTTGGACTCAAGCTGCCTGGTTCCCTGCAAATTAACCCCACCTTCCATGTTTCCCAGCTGAAGCTGGTCTCTGTCAGCCCTCTGTGCCCACCAGCCAGTCCCCCTCCGCCACCCCGGGTGGTCGACGGCCATCCTGCTTTTACTGTCCGGCGGCTGCTGGATGTGCGCCGTTGTGGCCATGGGTTCCAGTACCTTGTCGATTGGGAGGGGTATGGCCCTGAATAGCGTTGAGGGGGGGGGGTCCTGTCATGGTGTGTGGGTTGGCCTGGGTGTGGCTCTCCTGGCTCCCAACTCTACACGCCTATCTGCAATCAGCTCACCTGTCCCAGTCTGCTCACCTGGCTCATCAACTCAACAGCCTGCAGTATGTCTACCCCGGCTCTTCACCCACTCTCCGCCAGATCGTTGTATCCACTTAAGTGGTAGCGTACACTCAGGCCTTGACTTGTGTTTATTCCTAGTTGGTTCCGTATTAACTGTTTTTTCTCTCTTGCCAGTATTCCTGGACCACTATTGCCTGCCTGCTTGCTTGCTTGCCAGCCTCTCTACCCACTACCGCCTGCTCCCTCCTGCCAGCCCTCGCACATTTCTAGCAATAAAACCTGCTTCACCGAAAACCACGTTGGTCTTTGTCTGCGTTTGGGTCCACCGCACCACACCTAACACTCCCTGGTATATATCGCTGTATGTATATATCATACAGCATTATTGCTTTCCTCCCAAATACGCTGGTTACCCATGTTGCCATGTTCACCAATACACCCCCATATCATTGCAGACAGACTAGCTTTTAGACTGTACGCTGATAACGATTTGGAGGGTTCCGCTCCCCTTACCTTATAAGACATAGTGTCCTCAATTTCTAAAAGGAATTTCAAAGTTTGACTCATCAGAACTCAGGACAGTTTTTACTTCACCTGAGTCCATCTTAAATTAATGTGGACTCAGAGAAACTGGCAGTGTTTCTAGATCTGGTTTATATAAGGTTTCCTCTTTGCATGGTTGACTAAATACTTGCATTTGTGGATGTGACAATGAACTGTTTTCACAGACAATGGTTTTTGGAAGTGTTCCCCATCCCATGCAGATTGAAGATCACAGCTATCCAATATTGGTTTTCAGCCATATCCTTCCATATCCTGAAATTTATTCAGATTCTCTGAATCTTTTAAGAGCTATTGTGTACTTTATACACTGAAATCCCCAAATTCTTTGCAATTTTATGTTGAGAAACATTATTTTTAAATTGTTGCACTATTTGCCAGCACAGTCTTTTATAGAGTGGTGAACCCCTCCCATCTTTATTTCAGACAGATCTAGCCTCTCTGAATGCTTTGTTTATACCCAATTATGTTTGTGGTTGGGGTAATGATTGTGAGATGTTCCACCTGCTGTTTTCTTAAAGGACTTTTCCAGTCTTTTTTTTGCCAGATGTTGTCTTTGTGCTATTTTCAATCAAATACGTAGTTTTAATATTTTGCAATTTTTCAAATTTTGTTTCTATTTACCATATAAAAATTGCTTCCAGTTTTTTGGTAATAAGATTCATATCTTTGGTCTCTTCAAGATCCCTGTGCTATTAGGATTAGTATGCTAAAATTTATACACTTTAAACAAAAGCTCAGACAATTTGAGCTTTATTAGGCCCAAAGTGCGTTGGGGTCGTGGGACATTTTCATTACTGAGGAGTTAGATTACTGTCCAGAACTTAGATTTGTAGGACCATTTTACCTTGGACATTGTAAAATGGCCTAAGGTGCAGCTATCTTTATAATACCTATGCAACAAAAATCTATCAGAACCAAAAAGAAACACTTTCATTTATCACCACCAGAAATTCTGCATTATTTGGGTCTCTTTCACCCATGAGCATCAGACACCTGTACTTGACCACATGTTTACCTCATTTTGTAATTGCTGGAGATTTGTTCTAGTATTATCTGTCACATGGTGTGAAGGTACAGTATCATCTGTCACGTGCAGTAAATGTGGACCAACAGTAGTGGAGCCTGGCACAGGCGAACAGTTTCAGAGGTTTAATGAACTGTGGAAGTTCAGCAGAATAAGGTGGATACAAAAACGCTGGTGACAAAAACAAAACACTGCGAAGCACACACGAGCAGATCGGAATTATGTGGCGAAGTGGTGGAGTGATGACCAGAGTTTTATGGAGTGGTTGATTACTGACAATGAGAACCAGGTGTGCCTCCACTGTAGACCAGGGAAGGTGGAAAAGTTGGCCAGCCACGCCTCCTGCCACACACGCTGAAAACACCACAAGAGGGAGGGGGGAGTGGAAGGAGGACACAGGAAAAAAAAAAAAACAAACAAGTAAACCCAAAACAAAAAACTACAACAAAACCCAGACCCTGGCATCATCTACACCATGACCAGACATGCTGGTTTTCTAATGTCATTCTATCAAACTAAATAACTATATTTTTTCCCATATTGAAACCACTGAATTATCAAAATGTTCAACTTTTTAAAAAAGAGTATTACAGAAATGTGTTTTTCTCATTTCTACCTTTTACAATTTCCTTTTAAACAGCTTTTTCTGGGACTGATTAGTGCGGAAATTTTTTGCGACACCAATAAATCTATGAATTTCTTTGATGTTTTTAATCTCTTTTTAGGTTAAATTTAACAAAGGACATCAAAAAAGAAAGAAATGTCAATTTAGGCCCAATTTACACAACCATAACAATAACAATAACTGTTTCTTTTCAGCCGCCGTTTTTCAAATAGTTCCACGTGCAGATGGCAACCTTTTGAAAACAATCTCCGTGCACACAAGACCACAGGAAACACAAGAAACGCTGTAGTACACATGTCAGGCCAATAGTTGGCGGTGTGATTTTATGATGATCTAAAACACGTACATGCGTACTGGCACTTCCCTTCTCGGCACAATAAAAAACGTAGGTACTACAGTGAGTAAAAACAATTGACTGCAACCTTAGTGTGCGTGTCGGTTTTCAAAATGTTGTTTTTCCTGTCTACATTGGAGATGGAGAAGGGGGCATTTTCAAATCTTTACACTCCGGAGCCCATTTCTGTATTGTTACGTTATCAGGCACCACAAACAGCATTCTTGTGTAGACAGACAGCCAAAACGCAACTAAAATTTTCCGTCTTCACCCAAAAATGTTGTAAACAGGGCCTTAATACTGTTGTTCATGAATTTTCTGGCTCTTCATTTCATATTTCTGTAATTCATCAAATGCATTCAGCAGTTATGTTAGCAATCATCATCTATTACTCCCCCCTTTTTTGGCACTCTGTTTTTGCTACCTTTTACACCTATTGTAAGTATTAAACCATCAAAATGATCCGCTTTTTAAGGACATTATGTAAATAGGTTTTATGTATTTATTTATGTATACCTTTTATACTAAAGGTTCATTTAGGATTTTAGTTTGAGTTGATGATGACGATGAAATTGAAAAGTAGCTTGACATTTTAGTTGTTGTTATGCTGGCTTATAAGTGATATTAAAAAAATGTATTTGAACAAAAGTGCAGATAGACAGTACACTATTTGACAAGTTCATTATATGAAATTGCATATGCACTTTCACAATTTATTGTTGATTGCAATTTTTAACGTAAACATGCAGAAGCCATGGATTGAAGAAATTATATAACATTAATAATTTTTTTTTTTAAATTAATCTTTAAAAAATTGCTTTGATGTTATGTGACATCAAAGCAATATGGTTTGTGTATAAGGCAACCTTTGAATTGCTCAACAAGTGACAACAATAAGCAACATAAAGAAAATCCTCCGGAGTACACCACTGATCCATCAGAAATCTGCACATCAGTAGGGACCTAAAACTTTTGTCAGAAGCATTTGTCTGAGACTAATTCTGCTGATTCAAAAAGATCAGTATGGCAAAACTTTCCTGGGAGATATCTTGGCCCATAGGTGGCAACAGGAATGTCATTACAACCACAAGGACCCAGGAGAAGTCAGAGGTTATGATCGTAACAGAGTCGAATGAAGAGATCGACCATCTCCAAGATGAAAAGGAGGAGATCAAAGTTTCATACAATGACAAACTTCCAATAAATGCAAGTGAGGTCAGTGTCCCGCAGCAGGCTGACACAACTCTATATTTTGAAAGATTAACAAACCAATTAAATGATGAAGAGTTTTCAAATGTGTACAAGGAGCTGGAAGATGTGTTTAAAAACACCCAAGAAAGCTTTGCAGCTGAGATCCAGGCAGAGAGGACGGTGTTCAAACTTCTCCAGGAAGAGGTCAAAGATTCATACAATGAAACTCCTATAATGAATGAAAATGAGCTCAGTTCCGCACAGCAAGCTGACACTCTTCAATATTTTGATAGATTAACGAACCAATTCCAGGAACAGAGTGCACTTTTAGATATGTACAAGGAGCTGCAAGAGACGTTTAAGAGCAGCCAGGAAAGCTTTGCAGCTGAGATCCAGGCAGAGAGGTTGAGGTTCAAGAGTCTCCATGAACAACTGGAAAAGTTCAAGGTTTCCTACAATGATAGACTTCTAATGAATAAATATGAACAAGCTAACACTCTTCAACATCTTGACAAATTAAAGAAGGAAATGCAGGAGAAAAGCAAGCTGTTAATTATGTATGAGAATCTGCACAAGAAGTATGAACTCAGCGAGGAGACCTATGAAAGTGACCTCCACCTGGAGAAGATGAAGTCCATGCAACTCCAAGAAGAACTAGAAGAGGTTGTTGTTTCATACAATGAGGAATGTCTAATGTATGAAACTGAGCTCACCAAGCTCAAACAGCAGTTGGTTGATGCTTTTCAAGCTGACACTCCACATGAGCATGAAATATCCAGGAAAGAACCCAACCCCTCAATCTGTAAAAGATTGCGTCACTTTCTAGGCTTATAGAGACCATAGAGATGGTGACTGTGTGATTTTAGTTCTGTGATGTCCTAACACAGTGAGATAAACGTCATCTTATGACACTAACATGAAGACCAAGTGTAGACCAAACTCTTTTGTTATCAATTCATTTTTAGATATTAATTGAGAGAGACCATACTTTCCCCCACAACCTAGCACATTGCAACAGTGGTGAGGAGAAACTTCCTTTTAAGTAGGTGGAAACCTCAGAGCAAAAGCCGGCTCTACATGAGCGGACATCTGTCTTGACCAGTTGGGTTGATACTATGGCTACATAATAATGGTTACAACTACAGACATGTCTCTGAAATGAATAGAAGTAGTCTCAGCGACTTCAGCCTATGATATTCACAATATTATTCGAAATTACAGTATATTTAGTATACTTGTGGTTTTATTAAATCGTGGGAAATAGTAAGAAGAAAAATGAGAAAAAGAAAAAAAAAGCAGGACTACAGCAGTTGGTCTAACCATGATCCATGGCAACCTGCGAGACTTAGCACAGACTACAGGGAAGGAGTCAGTTAGTATTAAGCATTGATTTTATGGCATGAAGTGCAGGAAATCATCCAGCAAATGAGGGAAGATGTAATATTCCACGCAGTCTTCCTGTACTCTAAATTTGCCCACACATTTGCATGCATTTCAGAAGAAAACAAGAGAGCTACATCAGCAAGTTAGGATTATCTCTGCATATCTAAAGCAGGCTTGTTTCAAATACTAACAAGGACACATTTAGTTATATATTTTGAGTGTGTGTTAAATGCAACCATCATGAAAGGACATAATAAAACTTCAGTTGTATGAATGAACCAATTCTACTGTAAACTGCACTTGGTGCAGAATCAGTATCCTATAATCAATCACCACCTCCCGCATTACAGCAATCTCTCTTTCAGACATGTCACATATTCTGAGGTATAAAATGCTCTGACAATGGGAAACAAGGAGCAGGTGTCAGTTAAACCACCAACGGAGAACCAGGAGCAAATGTTGGCCATGTCGCTAACTTGAAAGTAGAAGCAGGACTTGGCTGGACCGCTGACTGGGAACTAGAGGTAGGTTTCCACTGGGCTACCGACTGGGCACTTGGAATAAAAAATCGCTCGCAGTCTCTGTGGTGCTGAGCAGCACAGGCTCTCTCTGGGCAGTTGAAATTCTGGGGCACTGGGAACAGGACTATGTCAGGAGCGATGCTCCGTGTTTTTGATGTTATTGTTTTCCAGTCAGGAAAATGTCATGTTTTTCAACATGTGAAGTGAGTCATCTATTATTTTCATTGGACCAAAAAAGTTGTTTTATGTGACAAAAGACAGTTGAGAAAAAAATTGAGCCTAACACAGAGCATCCGTCGTTTTTATCTATTTTAAATTTGGTCTTAAATTAAAATCCAAGCATTAAAAAGAACTATTTAGAAGTGAAGGACATCTAGAACAGAATAGATATCATTTAATTAGAAAACAGTTTGGAGTATAAATCATTTAAACTTTCAATGTAGTAATCCCCCTATTCCCCAAACTTTGCATATTGTTCCCTGCTGTCAAATATCTACTAATATGTCTTTTATAGGAAGACTTTCACAAGAAAAGTATGAGGTAAATTTTGCTAACTTACTCTGTAAATAGCAGGCTGTCATCTAAAACATTGCCCATACTGTATGGGTTTTTATTGAAAATATTTGTGTTTCTTCTATGCTGTTTCCACCATGTTGCTTCTGATACCTTCCAGCTTGTAACCAACTTATGATGCCCTGCCCCTTTGTCCACTGATGTTGGCCACACACTGGCCAAAAGCTGTCTCCCAGAAATGTCCTGAATAGAGCACCACAATGAGAAAACAAGGAAATACAAAGAACAGTGTCTCTGCAGATAAAAACATCAACTCACACCTACACTGGGCTATATAAGATGATTGAGAATGATTACTTTTGTATAACTATAAAAATCTTTTTTTTCTCATTTCTTTAGGGAAAATCCTGCAATTGCCTTTAAAGCCATTCATATGCCTTCTTTTGAGTTCATGTTTTTTTGGGGGTTTTTTTTCTGTTTTTGCTCCAAATAAAACCTTAATTTGTTAGCAACAAAGTCAAGTCTGGTGGAAGCTTACAGAGGCTTATGGAGAACCAATGTTAATTTGGAGTGTAATAGTGTAATTTTCTGTTCGCAATTAAAGCACTATGTTAAGTTTAAATAAGGCACTTGACAGTTTTTCTTTTTTTTTGGACAGCACACATTCGTCAAAACATAAATTTCTTAACTGTTTATAATAATATCGTACATGACCATACTGTGAGTTGCCTAATAAGGAAACGCAACACTTAAAAAAAACGAATCTCTTTTTAGTCTAGCCAGCATAACAGCATTTCCTTTAATGCCCTGTTTTGAACAAGTAGCATACATCTATGCATCCTTCATCTCTTTGTAGTGTAGCTTCCCTCATGCATTTCACCCCCCTCCTCCCTCGTAATTATAATGGATGAATGCCAAGATAATCATGTTGTTACCTGGAATTTCAGGCCATGGGCCACTAGTTGGAGGGTTTCCATCAATGCCATGGAGTGCAGCTAAGTATAAAGCATTTATAAAAATCATCTTTTAAAAAAAAAAAAAGTCTCAACACACTTCTGACAAGGCTAATAACCACATCCTAATTGCTACTGTATCAAGGAATCAAGGAAAGGGTGACAGTTCACAATTCCTGTGTCCTCTTTCCTCAAAACTGCTGTTCTTTGCTTGGCATTTGCTCTCCTCTGGTTTTCCAATTTGGCAGGCCACTTATAGATGTGGCTGCAGAAAACCATGACAGGCAGATTTGCTAATTCTTGACACAAGATTTCTTCCAGGGCTCCCATTTGATGACTTTACTTTTCACACACAAGGAATGCATATTTGCCATGACATTGCTTTGGGCTTCTGTAAGTGGCATAGCCTTGTGAATTCAATTTGGTCCATTGATGTCTTACACTGTTTTTTCGTCTAAGTCTGACATGACTAATTTTGACCATGATTTTAGTGGTTAAAGCTTTAGTCTTAGTGTTTCAGCTGAAGGCAACTGGACTTGTTATAGTTCCTTGAAGACGTCTCACCCCTCATCCAAGAGGCTTCTCCAGTACCTAACTTGTGGTAGGGAGTCCCCAGTATGTAACCTTGTGTAAGATCCCTCTTACTTAGGGTAGTGGGCACAGAGCACAATGCCCCACCCCAAATCTGTGTGTCACAGATCTGCCCACCAATCAGTTCGGTTGTCACGCCCCACAGTCATGTGAGTCACTGGTATCACATGAGCCAAGGTGTGAACGGTGGCTAAGTTTCCTGGGGAGGGATTTCAAATCTCGATCGCATGTGGCAGACAATTGATGTCTAAGGCCTCCTCCTCCTCTGTTAAGTGATGGTTGGTCCAGCTTGACATAAATGGCCCCCTTTACTCCTCTCTCAAACCATCTATCCTCCCTGTCCAACACATGCACATTCTCATCCTCAAAGGAGTGTCCCTTCTCTAAATGTAAGTGGACTGCTGAGTCCTGGCCGGAGGAACTTGCTCTTCGGTGTTGAGCCATGCGTTCCTGGAGAGGTTGTTTGGTCTCCCCAGTGTAAAAATCTGCGCACTCCTCACTGCACTGCACAGTGCCAAGGTACTGCACTCCAAAAGAGTGTAATGGTATTTAAACTTGACAGATTGGTTTGCACCTTTTATAACACAGTTTAGCAAGTTTACACAGCTGGGAAAGTTTTTTTTTTTTTTTTATTAATGCTATAAATAAAAAAACAAGACTACTTGATGAGAGGTTGAAAGGAGAGGTTGAAACAGGCTCTGGGTGGTTATGAAGAACTGCCAGATGACTGGGTAACTTCAATAAACAGTGATCAGGGAGACAGGTAAGGATGTGTCTGGTGTGTCTGGAGAGAGGAAGGATGATGAAACTTGATGTTTGAATGAGGAAGTACAGGAGAGTATTCAAAGGAAGAGGTTTGCAAGGAAGAAATGGGATAGTAAGAGAATGGAAGAGAGTCAACAGGAATATAAAGAGATGCAACGTAATCTGAAGAGGGAGGTGGCAAAAGTTAACCCTTCTCATCCAGTGACCAAGGAGAAGAGTATGATGTAGACTTCAGTGGTGAATCATTATTTTGTGACCAACATCTTGGAACAGTTCTGATGATTTCCTCAGTTCACATAGGTGGAAACAATTAATTTTAATACATTTTGGTAATAATATGCATGAAAGCTTGTTACTATTATCACAATTTAGTTATTAAGCTATGTTAAAAAATATGGATATTCTAGATTTTAATTCTTATTTTTATAGTAATTACTCAGCCACAGTAGACTCCTCTCCAAGACTGTATAATTTGGTTTATTGCTTCACTTGCTAGAACAGATTGTTTCATTCTTAATGATTTATCAGATATCATTACTTATTTGTGTCCGTGAAGGTTCTCAGTTATCCAGGTCATCTTAATCTTGGAGTGTTTAGTAGGAAGCAACTGAACTTCTTATCTTAATCTCGGAGTGTTTAGTAGGAAGCAACTGGACTTCTTATCTTGTTGAAGACATGTCGCCTCTCATCCGAAAGGCTTCTTCAGTTCCGAGGGTCAGTGCAGGAGACCCAGGTATTTAACCCAGAGTGGGTGGAGGCAATCACAAAAATGAGGACGTAATTGAAAGCACTCATACTGGGGGGTGATCCTCTGACTAGGCATCATTAAAGCGGGGGTGGTTGCTGTAGCCTGAATTTCTCTATCTCTCCACGACAACTACCAATAGTGGATCTCATCATAGCTACAGAGACAGCGATTAAGACCAACAAGCTGACCTTCTCGGAAGAAAAACACGTCCGACTTAAAGTGTCAGCCACCCTCGCCAGTGCAAAAATACCTCCCTCAAATATCACCATTGAAGAAAGGAGGGCGATTTCCACACTGAGCAAGGATCCAAGCATCACCATCCTTCCAGCTGACAAAGGGAGATGAACCGTAATCCTCAACACATCAGATTACCACACCAAGATAACCTCACTGCTCAGCGACCGTGAGATATATGAGGTCTTAAAAAGGGACCCCACCAGCAACTACAAGAAGAAAGTGATAGACTACCTACAGAAACTGGAAAAGACCACATCATTGACCGCCCTACCTATTACCGTCTGTACCCTGGAGAGGCCATTCCATGCATCTATGGTCTCCCCAAGATCCACAAGGAAGGAGTGCAACTCAGACCCATTGTCAGCAGCATCAACTCGGTGACCTACAACATCACCAAACACCTCACCGGTATCATGTCCCCTCTGGTGGGGAACACACCACACCACATCCAAAACGCCAAGATTTCACAAAGAAGGTACAGATCCTCACTCTGCCACCAGATGAAACCATGGTCTCCTTTGATGTCACTTCTCTTTTCATGTGCATACCCACCAGTGAGGCAGTAGAAACTGTTAAAAAACGTCTATAAGACAGCTGTCTACACACCAGAACTAACTTCAACCCTGACCAAATTTGCAACTTTCTGCACCTTTGCCTTTCCATGACGTACTTCAAATACGATTTTTTTAGTTTTTTACAGACAGAAACACGACTGTGCCATGGGTTCTCCAGTGTCCCCCATGGTGGCCAACCTCTACATGGAGGAGGTGGAGGAGAGGGCTCTGAACTCCTTCACAGGAACTACTCCCAGCCAGTGGTTCAGATATGTGGATGACACATGGGTCAAAATGAAAAAACAAGAATTGGAGGCTTTCACTCGACACATAAATGCAGTGGACAAGAACATCAAGTTCATCAGGGAGGATGTAATCCGGACACTACAAGACGGGGCCCAGAAGGTTCCCTCAAGCACAGAGGGAAAACAGAACGAATTGACACACATCCAGACAGCACTCCAGACATGTGGCTACCCGAAGTGGACCTTTGTCAAATCGTCCAAAAGGTGTCACAAAGAATCACCCGAGGCAGAAAATGAAAAACGGAAGAACGTGGTTATCCCATACGTGGCATGTATATCGGAAAATTCAGAAGAATCTTCCAAAAACACAAAATTCGAATTAACTTCAAACCGGGCCAGACCTTAAGACAGAGACTGGTCCACCCCAAGGATAAAACACCTAGGCATAAGCTCAGTAATGTTGTGTATGCCGTTCAATGCACAGAGGAGTGCTCTGACCATTTTTTTGGTGGAAAACAAACAGCCCCTCCACAGACGCATAGCACAACACAGGAGAGCCACCTCATCGGGACAGGACTCATTTGTAACCTCTGCATCTTAAGGAGAAAGGTCACTGCTTTGAGGACTCCAATGTCCACATTCTGGACAGAGAAGACAGATGGTTTGAAAGAGGAGTAAAAGAGGCCATTTATGTCCATTCGTGATGAGATGTCCAGGCCCCTTGTCTGCTGAGATGTGATGATTTTGTTGCGTGTTCTACATGCCACTATGGTGGCGTGTGGTCCCATAAGCGAGATTCTCACCAGGGAGCCGACATGAGCCAGCGGGGCCGACACTATAATTTTATAATTACCGTTGTTATTTTTATCATTTTATCATCCATAATTTTATCCTTATGGATAAAACCTGCACGGCTAGCTTGGAATGCCTTGTCATTAATTCCACATTTATGTTCATCCCCAGGCTGATGCCTCCTCTCCTTTAAACGAACTGGCTAACTCAATACATAAATATGAAAACTCACGCCCTGATGCCATAATTATTACAGCCAACTATCAACTATCTCCAGCATGTTAAACACAGATGTTAAACACTTTTTTTGCCTACAGTGTTAAACATACTTGAGGCAACAAGACTTTAGATCACTGCTATAGCAATATTAAGTATTATTATCGATCCTTTCGACAACCATCCTTTGGTAAATGATCAGCTGTCTGTTTTTTTCCTCCTCTCTATGTGCAGAGAAATGAACTAATCACACCTGCATCCAAGGATGCTGAAACAAAACCAAGGATGTTTTGATGCTACAGACTGGGCTTTAAATCTGATGAGTACTGTGATGCTGTAACTGTTTATATTAACTTTTGCACTGACTTGTGTATTCAGCACAAAGTACTCAAGCAGTATTCCAGCCAGAGGCCTTGGATTAATATAGATGTCAGACTTAAATTAAAGGATCGCACTGCTGCTTTTAAATCTGGGGATGGTACGAGCCGCAAGTTGGATAGATAGTCTCTGGAGCGGTCCATAAAGGCTGCAAAACCCACCTATGGAGATCAAATCGAGAATCATTTCAGGGAACATCACCCCAGTTGCATGTGGCAGGGTCTCAGCTCTGTTAGTTCTTATAAACCTAGAACTCAGGCCACAGCAGCTTCCGACCCCCCAGTGATTAAGGTCACTCTTTCAAATGACCCTAAACACTTGTACTCCAGATTTGATGTAGCAAATACTGAGTATCCTGCTTTCACACCTCTTCATCTCAGTGACTAGCATGGTATGCTGGTGACCGAAAATGAGGTTTGCAAGACTCTGTTCAAGACAAAGGTGAGGAAAGCCACAGGTACAGACGGCATTTCCCCTCGTGTCGCCAAATCCTGTTCTGGACAGCTCTCTCCTGTGCTTAAAGGCTTGTTACATCTATCACCGGAGCGCCCCACCATTCCACTTGGTAATAAGGAATCTACTATATTTCCAGTTCCTAAGAAGTCACCAGTTACATGCCTTAATGACTTCAGACCTATTGCTCTCACCTCAGTGCTGATGAGTTGCTTGGAGCAGCTGGTCCTTGATTACATTAAACGTGAGATCCCAGCCTCTGTAGACCCTCTGCAATATGTATAGGTGAAGAGCAGATCTGTGGAGGATGCCATCACTGTTGCCCTGAACTTTGTTTAAGGAACATTCAGACAAGGGGAATGCCTATGCTAGAATGCTTTTTATAGATTACAGCTCTGCTTTTAACACTATCATTCCCTCTAATCTAGTTCAAAAACTGAAGTCTGTTAGTCAGTCTGTGTGATGCTATCTGTGAGTGGGTTTTTAATTTTTTAACCTGCAAACTTCAGAGAGTGAAGTTGGGTTATTGCCTGGATCACCTAAAGGCTGCATCCTTGGTCCTCTATAATTCTCTCTCTGCACCTATGACTGTACTGCCTCCAACAATAAAAACATGATTGTGAACTATGTCAACGACACTATGGTCATTGGACAAATAAATTGTAATGCAGGTCAATTTACAGAATGGGTGCAGAATTTAGTTAAGTGGAGCAAGACAAACCACCTTATTTTAAACGCCTCCAAAGTGAAGGAAATCATTATTGATTTTCGCAACAAAAGAGCATCCCATTTCCTTTTCCATTTTTCATCATAAATGGCACACAGGTCGAGATGGTAAGCAGCTTTAAATTCCTTGGTGTCACTATTACGAACAACATTTGTTGGCACAAAAATACCAGTACTATCGTTAGAAAATCTCTACAGCAGCTTTTCTACCCTCGAAAACTTAAAGATTTTACCAGAAATTGTCAGATTTAAACCAATTTTTATCAGTGTTTTACAGAGGGCATCCTTACCTTTTCGTTCATAGGGTGGTTTGGTAACCTAAACACACAGGGCCATAAATCCCTGACCATGGTTGTTAAATTGGCTCAAAAATTCACTTGTTTGTCCATAGACTGTTTTACAGGGACTTTTGTGTTGTCCTTTTTTTTTTATGTACCTACCTGTTTCTTATTTATTTCATCTTTTTTAATGTTGTCTTGCTGTCTCATATCCTGCATGTGAACTCTCGCAAATGTTTTCCATTGTGTTTTGTTTTTTTTTACTGCAAATGGCAATTAAAGTGACTCTGACTCTGGATGCATATCCATGTGTCAAGGAGCTTCATCAATTAAGTAATTTATTCATTATTTTGGAATATCCACAAAGGAAGAATTTTTTCAGGATTTACTTTTTTTTATAGATTATCTGTGAGCTGCAGCAGATCCCGGATATAGAAAATTGGATGATAACATACTACATGTTTCTGTTCTGAATTGAAGAAGCCTCTTGGATGAGAGGTGAAACGTCTTCAAGGAACTCTAAGAAGTCCAGATGCCTTCAGCTGAAACACGAAGACCACATACTACATGGTGACAGATATAGATTCTTTATTGTCATTGCACATTCTTATACAACAATGTTAAATAGAAGTTAAATAAGGGATAAAAGAACACTAAAGGAATAAAAGACAGGAATAAAAAAGACAGAATGTCCAGTGTAAAGTGTTGAGTGCAGTCCAAGCTCTTGTCCTCATGATCGTGAGCCTGCCAGATGGGAGTGTCACAAAAAGACTCCGTCCGGGGCGTCAGATATTATTTTATCAGCTCTGTTCCTCACCTGGGCACAGTGGATTTGTTCCAGGGATGTAAGAGGGGCACTGATGATTATTGACGCGGTCTTGGTGTAATGCTGCAGGTCTTTCCTTTCCTCTGAAGTGCAGCTGGAGAACCAGACTGTGCATCCATAACTCAGGCCACTTTTTGTGGTGATCTGGTAGAAGTTGGTGAGGAGTTTCTGTGGGAGCCCAATTTTTTGGGAACCTGATATTAGCTGTTATAAGGAAGGGTAACTTTGAACTTAATGTTGGTCTGTTCTACTCTACTTTGCTTATATTTTGTCTCAGTCAACACATTTTTGGATTATGTCCAATAAGTATACCATATTCCTAACAGTAGCAGGGTCATTTCCTTGTTCCACTGACAGACAAATTTTTTTTTACCTTTTCCCGAGGGAATATTGTAGGTTAGAAGGCTGTTTGGTGTCATACATTATGCTTTGGTCAACAAATATTAGATGTACATATGGTGTCTACCAGTTTGAGTCGGCAGGGCTGCCCTGGTTCTGCTCTATCCTGAAGATACTTCTCATCTTTCTTTCATTTTTTTTTTTTTTTTTAGCCAACATAAGATCCCACCATCTACCTACAGAAGAAACCTCTCTCCAGCCCTGTCTCGTTCTTTGATGGATGTAGCTCTCTCGATGCAATTGGAACAACTCCCATCACCACACTTACCAAAGAAGATCTGAGTGAAGGTCTGCTTTATCTGATGGCTTACTACTAAACCCTGCATCTTATAATCCTAAATGTGTAGCAACCCTCCTGTCTGTACTTCCTACAGAAATATTACAGGATGCTAAACTTGATCAAAACACCACAACCTCATAAAAAAGAGCCATGGCAGAGTAGAGAGATTTTATTAAGAAATAGATCTGTTGTGGTATTAGGGGTGATTATTGTTTATAAGTTGATGGCTTACTTTTTCACAAACAATTAGTTTGTGCCTGTAACACCCCAGTATTTGTTCTTTTACATGTTAATGTTAACAAGTTAATTATATTTGCAAACATATTACTAGTTTTGGGAAGAACACAAAAATAATCTACTGCTCCATTGCTTTATTTCAGTGACTGTTATAGGGAAACTTGTTCAATAATACGTATTAATGCAGTATGATAAAGCTTTATCTTGATACAAGTTGGTTCATCTTGAAATAAACCTAAAACCATATTAAAACTTAACCCAAAAAATGTACTAGTCCTTATTCCTATCATATACATCTTGACCGATTCTACTGAAATCACAAGCAAGAATACAAGCTATAATACACAGAATTAACATCAATTAATTGAACTGAACTGCTCATCATGCAATACATATGTGTTGCTTGACATACTGAGTCATTTCTATTTAAATTAACAATGTTTTTTCTTGTATTCAGGCCTTAATTTCCTAAAATTAAGAATACAAAAATTTAAAACGTTATTTGCTTATATTTAGTATATTTCTCTTAATATTGGGTTTTATTACATTTGATTTCAAGTAACTTCATCTAAGAATCGGGATTTTCAGCTTAATTTAACCCTTTTGAAAACTTACCTGGGACTATATATTTCTAGATTTAAAAATCTTTTTTCAAGATTTCTTGTCAAGCAAAATTAACTTGCTGCATAGACAGACAATTTCAGTAGTTTTAAGTAATTTTTACCTCAAATTTATCGTTTATAACTTATATTTAGGCTACCGTTATTTGCCGCATACGGCTTGGAGATGGTGGTACTGAACAAAAGACAGGAGGCAGAGTTGGAGGTGGCAGAGTTAAAGATGTTGAGATTCTCTTTTGGAGTGATGAGGATGAACGAGATTAGGAACGAGCACATGAGAGGAACAGCACTGGTTTTGACATTTTGGAGACAAAGTTAGAAAGGCCAGATTGAAATGCTTTGGACATGTGCAGACGAGGGACAGCGAATATATTGGTAGAAATATACTCAAGATGGAGCTACCAGGCAAGAGGACGACAAAGCAGAGGAAGACCAAAGAGGAAATTCATGGATGTGGAGAGAGAGGACATGCAGATAGTTGGTGTGAGAGAAGAAGATGCAGAGGACAAGGAGAGATGGAGGAGGAAGATTTGCTGTGGCGACTCCCAGAAAAACCTAGGTGAAACTAAAAGAAGAAGAAGAAGATACAAAAGCTAGACCACTGAAAAAAGAAGCAGAAATGTGCCAGATATGAGCCATTTCCATTTGCATTTGTGAGGTCAATCACTGCCAGACTCTGTCTAGGAGTGATCAGGTTGTGAAGCAGGTGTAAAAAGTTTCTCCGCAGCTGTCAATCATTATGCTTGACTCACTTATTCACTTACCAGATAAAAACTTGAATATGTATCACCTTCATAATAAGTAGCTAAAAAGAAAACATAATATTTGGGGAACTCCTCCAGGAACCGCCACCTTACCGTGGTGGAGGGATTTAGGCGCTAATGATCCTAGGAGCCATGTTGTCGGGGGCTGTTTGCCCCTGGTAGGGTCACCCAAGGCAAATTGGTCCTAGGTGAGGGGCCAGACAAAGCGTGGTTCAAAAGACAAACAAGGACTTGTGTACCCTGCCCGGAGGGATACCAGGACCCCGCCCTGGAGCCAGGCCTGGGGAAGGGGTCCGTAGGCGAGCGCCTGGTGGCCAGGCCTTTGTCCATGGGGTCCGGTCGGGCTCAGCCCAAAAAGGAGACATGGGTCCATCCTCACGTGGGCCCACCACCGACAGGAGGAGTCATAGAGGTCTGGTGCTATGTGGATCAGCCGGCAGTCAAAGGCAGGGGCCTTGGCGATCCGATCCCCGGTTGCTGAAGGTGGCTATTGGGACATGGAATGTTACCTCGCTGGTGGAGAAGGAACCTGAGCTTGTGCGAGAGGTTGAGAGATACCGGCTAGATATAGTCGACCTAACTTCAACGCACAGTTCGGGTTCTGAAACCAGTCTTCTTGAGAGGGGTTGGACTTTTTTCTATGCTGGAGTTGTCCCAGGTGAGAGGCTCCCTGGTTCTCAGCCAATGTGTTGGAGTTTACCCCGGTGGATGAAAGGGTTGCTTCCCTGCCCCTTCGGGCTGGGGAATGGGTCCTGACTGTGGTTTGCGCCTATGCACCAAATAGCAGTTCAGAGTACCTACCCTTTTTGAAGTCCTTGGAAAAGGTACTGGAGAGTGCCCCTACTGGGGACTCCATCGTCCTACTGGGAGACGTCAACGCTCATGTGGGCAATGAAAGCGAGACCTGGAGGGGTGTGATTGGGAGGAATGGCCTGCCCGATCTGAACCCGAGTGGTGTTCAGTTACTGGATTTCTGTGCTAGTCACAGTTTGTCCATAACTATCTGAGACAGCAATAGAGGTCCTCATGCTCGTGATGATCAAAGCTGGCTAACACTTCAAATTAATTTTGGCTATTTCGAAGGGGTTTTTCCTAACCAGATGTTGGGGTTTTTTTAATTCTTTGTCTGTTGTCATGAATCACTGTAACAGAGAATAATTTTAACCATTATAAGAAAACATTTCTGACTGAGGCCCATTGTGACATCTGTGCAGATATTGTGATCTGCTAATTGGTGGATTCACAAAATGAAGACAACTTGGCTAAGGTTTAGGCAATAAAAGTACACGCTTAGGTTTTTTCATTGTTTTCAGTTAAAATAACATCTTATTTCATTTATTGATTTAGAAAGTAAGTAAACATAGCTTAGAAAATAGATCAGCTTTGACTTTTGGTTTCATTAATGAAAGCTATTCATCACCCTAACCTTCCTCTTCGTATGCTATGTCACATTTTCTCTGATATTTATAGTTATGAGACACTGGTGTGTTTTTCCAAGATTTTTTGTTTCATTTCAAGTCTAATCTAGTAGGTAAATGCCCCTTTTGGCTGGCTTCACTGTAGGTGAGAAACCCCTCCTCCTTTCTTATTTCCAGTAGGATTTAAAAACTCAAACGACTGCTCAAATAGATGTTGTTTTATTTTATTTTTTTATTTTTTTATCAAATATAATTTCCTGCATTTAAGGTAGTTCTTGGTGTATGTTCAAATATTCATTGATCAATTCAGTTTAATTGAATAACAATAATTAAAAAAGAAAAACAACGTGAAACATCATGATTGACATCCACTTGGGATTGGGGGGGTGGGTGTATGGACAGGAACCGCACTTCTTCTTGTTTGGAGTCAGACTCTAACTCCAAACAATGTCACCAGTGCAAGATGACAGTATGTAAGTTATTTTGGCTTTGTTTTTGTTCAATGGGAGGAATTGGGATTGCATTTTTCCATATTTATTTATGTTAGTTGGTTAAGCAGGGAAACAGTTTCCTGCTGGAGGACAATGGGCAGCTGGCTGCAGCAGGGTTTTGACCTGTGACAGGCTCATGGTGGTACAATCTCTCCTACTGCTCAGCTAACCTGCTACGACAACAGTGCAGTCACAGGCTTTGTCACTGTCCTGCTGAGCCCTGCTGCTCAGGATCAAATTCAGCTCATAAGGTTTGAGCAGATCAGAGTAACAGCTTCCTGATTTTGCCAAATTTTCAAGACACCTCTCTTCACTGATACTTTAGCTGCTCTGCCCTCCTCCAATATCCACCAACTAATAACACATCACATCTTAAACTTAACAGTTTTTCCACATAATTTTTTTAAATCTTAACATTGCTTAATGACAGTTTAAATTTTAACCCATAAAAACACGGTGACAGGCAAACATTTCCACTCAAGATCTCTATCTGATGATACTGTAACTAAATTTATATAATTGATTCCATTAGCTCTGGATCCAGTTCCTTGTCCTACTACAGTAGAGGATCCTTTGGTTAAGCCCAGTCCTCTCCAAATTGAACACGATGTTGACAGAATCTCAGACTCATTACGATGACAGAGCTCTTGACATGTGCTTATTAAAATAAAAAGTGTACCCCTTGAGAGGATAGATGTACTTATTGAAATGTTGCATTATGAAATATCTTGTGACATCCTGTTGTTGGTAGTAAGGGCTCTCCTTGGGCCTTAGGGTTTATCCCCTAGCCACTGTAATGTCCACATTTAATGGAAAATTGTTTCAAATGGTCACCTAAACATGGCATTATAGAAAAGGTCATAGGGCCAAAAACACAGGTAGGGGACCTCCTCTGGTAACCAGGTTATAAGTACTTCAGATATTTTACTAAGGACTTAAGTGAGATGAACAGACGTGGCTTGCTGTTGAACACATCTGGTAGGGATGAAATTGCTACACACCATCTCTCTCCAAGATTTAGTTTATCTTGGACTATTGACTGAAATTATCTTGAATTCTTATTTCCTTGCTCCAGGTAGGACAAATAAACCTCCAGAAAATGAATTATTTATGCAATAACTGTGGTGCTCTTAATCTGGGATCTCTGGCATTAAACTATTTGTATTATACAATATTGCTGCCAAAGACAGAGAAGAGGTTACACACTATCAACTGTTTTAAAGTTTGTACGGTTACAAAATCAGGGAATCCTAAAATTGAAATGATTGAGCTTGATCTTTGGATGCAAAAAAAATAATACGCTTGTGTCCTTTTCTCATAAAGTATGTTGGGGTCCTAACTGGAGATGTCCAATCATTCATATAAAATCACATTAGCTTCCTTAATTGTATTTTTGTGACCTCAGCCTCAGATAAGCAATATTGTGCTGGCAAAAAAAAATAGAACTGACATTGAATTCTGACACTGAAACTACAAGGACTCATGAAGCTCCAACTGGCTGTGTCTTTTTGATAAAAACAGAAGGGAACTTCACTGAGGATTTCACACGTAGGTCACATCAGCTGTCAGTGATTAATTTTAATTCCATCAAATTTTCCTGTTGTCAGGGTTGTGTGCTGTCTGCATTATGATTTCTTTTGAAGTTGTGATAACTCCAAATAAATGTCTTCTCTAACTGATCGGAAACAAAAGGTACTCCCTTTACCCACATTATTGTTTACTGGCTCCACTCCTGACAAAGATGGCAGCAACAATTGCACAAGCATCTGTTAGATATTTTATAATAATTATGCGTCACATTTAAGCTTTTCCTCTCTAACCTAAAATGCCATTTTATGGATAGCAGCAAAGGTTTTCACAGCTCAAACTGAATGGACTTTGAATAATTGTGGCAGTTAAGTTAATCTCCACAGTACATTTATTAAACTCAGTAATTGTCATCCCATGAAATGCATCCCATATTACCGCAAACAATAACGAAAATAGCGTGCATTTACTGTATATAGACAGCTAAGTGGACCACTGCTTATCAGGTTCGGGAAACTGAGGATCCAATGGCACAGAGTCACACGGGGGGCTTTCTAAATCAGTAGTCGTTTTTAATAAACAATGTCAAAACCTGGAATTCAAAACTAGGCAAAGGTACAGACAAGGATTAGGCAAACTCAATAATCAGAACACGGAATAATGATTGAACAAAAGGAGACTCACATGGAATATACGCTGGACTGCTCACTAAGAAGACAAGACAATCTGGCACAGGCGGAAAGGAACACAGGGGTTAAATACAAGAGGGAGAGGTAGACAATTGGACACAGGTGGGACACATTAGGGAGAGGGAGTAATCAAAAACACTTGAGGGACAAGACTAGACAGGAAGCTGGGAATAGACACATTGGGATTTCAAAGAGGGGTTATACTAACTGACCCTAATAGATAGACACTTGACACTAGCGGACCCTGACATTGCTGCCTTGGTCTGGCCGCAGATGGGATATGGCAGATATTACAGTAATGGCTGCACTTTTAATGAGGCATCTCCTCGAACCTGGTGTTGGGTCAATGTTGTTTGCAGTAGACATTTAATTTTATCTGAAAGGTAATCAATTTGTAATAAATCTCCTTTGTAGTTAAGTCTTAAATACAAGTGTTGTAAGGAGTTTCATTTGGTTTAGTGTGTATTGACTCCTCTCATGCTATTAACTATTAACCACTATGTACCGTATTTTGTTTACATGACTGTTAATTCAACAGAATATAATAAAAGTGTTTCATTTTTTGTCTGTTATTTAATACTGTATTTCATATTTTATGAAACTGTCCTTTTATTTTCAATGAGTAATGACTAATAATAATATAATAATATTAGCTTGGATTTATACAGTACCTTTCACAAGACCCAAAGAAGCTTTATGTGTTGCATTAATGCTACGGATGGGCAGATACATTATAATGACAATGGGACTCAGAAATCTGTTCCAACTCTCTTTACTCGGGACTATACAATGTGCACCCTAATACATCTGTGTAGGAAAATCTCTCTTAGAACTATT
The DNA here is from genome assembly GCA_001698575.1 of Mola mola. Classification (NCBI taxonomy): domain Eukaryota; kingdom Metazoa; phylum Chordata; class Actinopteri; order Tetraodontiformes; family Molidae; genus Mola; species Mola mola. The sequence continues at coordinate 1,165,528 of KV751333.1, read as the reverse complement.
GTTCCGCTTTACATAACACCTCCCCTCTTAAGTAAGGCACTTCCCCCCTTAGACATCTGTCACAACATTACAGCGAACAATGGCATTCATTCTACACATTCTCAAACATAAGTGTCTCTTAACACTGCTTTAAATATTTCGATCTATAACACACTTAATCTTTCATTTAGTTTATTGTTTATTAAATTTAAACGAAGTGGCGGTCTTGACACTTCCAGAACTTGTCACATATAGGGTGTTGTTTGGTTGTTATGGTGACTGATGTCTGCATGTTTGTCCGTGTTACTTGGCTCTGTGTTTCCCTCAGCACTTCTAACTGGTAGTGTTTGTATGTCTGGGTTGTGTACTGTGCGCAAATGTTTATGGTTTCTCCTGATCTGTCCTTCATCAGTGGTGCTGATGCAAGATCTGAGTGTCTCTGCATATTGAACCACTGTCCCATATTTCTTTTCTCTTGGGAGCCAGATGTTTTGACCTGACTGCAGTGACTGCATTGGTCGAGCTCTGTGACGACTGTTGTAGTTGCATCGCTGCTTCTCCTTTGCTCGTTCCTCTGGCCTCCTGAAGCCTTCAATGTTTGGCCAATGGGGATGCAGTGATGCTGGGAGTTGTGGAATGGTTGTTCGTAGTTGTCTCCCCATGAGGAGTTGTGAGGGAGACTCACAGCTCCTCACTCCAGTGGTGTTGCTCGGTAAGCCATTAAAGCTTGAAGTTTCTCCTCTCCATCTTTCCAGTCTTTTGACAGTGGCCACAGCCAGCTCCGCTTCGCGATTAGCCTGTGGATATCCTTAGCTGCTTGTGAGTGAGTAAAACCATACTCTTTGGAAAAAAACTGAAGAGCTCACTGCTGTATTGTGGCCCATTATCTGAAATTACAATATCTGGTATCCCATGGCGACTAAACACCTCCTTCAATGATAACTTTGACCTTGTGTGGCTCTGGAGTGGATCTGGAGTTAGTTAGACCATCTGCAGAAATACGGTGGCCCACAAACATAATATTGTCCTTTGCAAATTCACATTTCTCATTTAATGTCAGTCCTGCTTCTTTCAGTCTTTTCAGCACTTGATGCAGTCTGGTGTTGTGCTCCTGCATTTCCTTGCCATGCACCACAATCTCATCTGCATGACACAACACACCCTCACACCCCTCCAGCATCTGCGAGATATGATACTGGAAGTTGCTCTGGGGCAGATGAGATCCCAAATGGGATATTAAATGTCATGAGGAGTCTGCTCTCTTCTGACTCTGGGATCTGCCAAAACCTAGATTGTTGCATCCATTTTTTGAAAACTTTAGGTCCATCAAACATGGTTAATGTGTGGTCTAATGTGGGGAGTATGTGTCTCTCTTTATCTACCCACTTGTTTAGGTGGGTCTAAAACACTCACACCCGGATCTTTCCTGGTTGTGCCTTTGATGCCACCACAAGGCCTGCGCACCAGGACATAGGTTGGGTCACAACCTACGCCTAGATATCACCCCCATGTCCTCCATACGTTTCAGGTCGGCCTTTACTTTTTCCCGCAGTGATAGGAGGACTCACCTTGGCGTGGACAGGGCATATGGAACTGCCCCGGGCTCCAGCTCAATGCTGTAGGGTTCTTTCAGTTTCCCCAAACCTGAAAACACAGTGGGGTACTGGTCTTTAAAGTCCTCCTTTTGGGCTTCAATCTTATTCATTTGTTCTCATTTGTAATTTCAGGGCTTTTATTGCAGGAACACCCAGTAATGGCCTGGACAGAGCTACAACAACATAAATGTTCTGTTTTGTCGTGGTTTTTCCTATGTGTAGCTCACCTATGAAGCATCCTTGAGTTTCAAGTCTCTGTTTACTTGGTCCCAACAGCACTTTTTCTGGTGTCTGCAGAGACCCATGCTTCTCCACAAAGTACATGCTGCTTGGTATTGTTGTAATCGCGCACCTGTGTCCAGTTTGAGGGCAGACTTTTCCCCATTCAGTTGCAGTATTTTATTCTATATTCTATTCTATATTCTATAGCTATTCATCCTTCTCTACAGAGCACATTTCGCCTAGGAAGGCGCACTCCACCCCTTCTGTAATCAGATTCAGATTCAGAATACTTTATTTATCCCAGAGGGAAATGTTACTTTACAGTTGCTCCGTATTAAATTAATAAAAGTGCGTAAAATAAATAAAAGTGCAACAGAAAATAAATAGTGTAAGAGAACTGCAGTATAAATAGATGAAAGATCTGAGGGAGTGAGAAAGTCCAAGAGCCATTCAGAGGGAGGAGTTGTACAGTTTGATGGCCACAGGCAGGAATGATTTCCTGTGGCGTTCAGTCATGCATTTCGGTGGGATAAATCTCTCACTGAAAGTACTATTCTGTCTGACCAGCACATCATGAAGTAGGTGTGAGACGTTGTCCAAGATTGACCTTAGCTTAGTCAGCATCTTCCTCTCTGACACCACCGTCAGAGAGTCACACTCCATTCCCACAACGTCACTGGCCTTGCGGATCAGTTTGTTGAGTCTGTTGGCATCCGCCACCCTCAGTCTGCTGCTCCAGCACGCAACAGCATAGAGAATAGCACTAGCCACCACAGACTCATAAAAGATCCTGAGCATACTCTGGCAGATGTTGAAGAACCTCAGTCGCCTCAGAAAATAGAGACGACTCTGGCTCTTCCTGTAGAGAGTTGCAGTGTTCTTTGCCCAATCCAGTTTATTGTCAAGATGTATCCCCAGGTACTTATAATCCTCCACAATATCCACACTGACCCCCCTGGATGGAAACAGGGGTCACCGGTGCCTTGGTTCTCCTCAGATCCACTACCAGTTCCTTAGTCTTTGCCACATTCAGTTGCAGATGGTTCTGCTCGCACCATGTGACAAAGTTGTTCACAGCAGCCGTGTACTCATCCTCATCACCCTTACTGATGCATCCAACTACTGCAGAGTCATCAGAAAACTTCTGAAGATGGCAGGTCTCTGTGCAATAGTTAAAGTCCGTGGTGTAAAGGGTAAAGAGGAAGGGAGAGAAGACAGTCCCCTGCGGGGCCCCAGTGTTGCTGACCACTCTGTCTGACACACAG
>KV751333.1:1127522-1145322 GCA_001698575.1 Mola mola | reverse complement strand
GTTTATAGATTACGGTTGCCTATTTTCAGTCATTTGTTATTAAAAGTTAGAGTATTGTGATTACTATATTAACAAGCAATTGGTTACACTCCTCAACCCACCCCACCATTTTCTAAATAGCAGATTATATGGTAGTCGGAAAACATTATTAGTCTGTAGCACAGCAGTCTTTAAGTCTCAGTTCTAAATAAAATGGCAAGTGATGGTAACATTACAACTGCTCATGATTCTGTTTCAGCCAACTTGTCAACATGTTGCAAAAAAGCTTTAAATTTCGCCCTCTTGTCCTCATTCTCCACTCTTGCAGCTGTTGTTTTTGTGATGGTGGCTCGATAAACACATTCAGCTTGTGAAAGCCTTCCTTCACAAAAATAAGGGAAGCATATCACTAGTCACCATTTTCAATATTAGCTGGCTAATCTCTGCTCTTGTATCATTGCAAAGGCTCGAGCTTAAATTACTGCCTATTGTCTGTATTCGCTGGTTTCTCCTTGTGCTTAAAGAACATGTTGTTAAGCAGCAAACTTTTCTATGCAATTGCACTTAACTTCACTCCATCCTTTTCGCTCAATGCCGGACATCATTTTTTCCTGACCATGGCTGTCATGGGTCATGAAATGCCAACTTAACCGAACTATTGCTGTCAAAAATGACATGTGTACAGGTGCACACATTGTAAAATGCTTTTAATGATCAATAAAAATGGTCAACAAGAACTCGACTACTCAGGCTCATTCCTATTCTTGATGCATTCCACTTGAAAGCTAACTGATATTCTAATATACATATTCTATGTGTTTCCTTCCCACATATTGCACATTGTAAAGAAAACTGTGTAAAGTACATTAACTGCTAAGAATACAGCTATTCAAAATAAAATAAACAGTATTGCCTGCCTACAGTATTTTTGTCCTGGCAAATTGTTGTATAGTCTGCCTGATATCATTTCCAGGTCTTCAAATACCACCAGTTTACTAATGGTCCTCTGTATCTTATTTTAACACAGATGGCTTTTAGTTTCTGGATGATAGTTGGCATGCATGATGTTACCAGCCACAGTTAAATGGACAAAAGATAGAGCACTCTTCCAGAAATTCTAGCACCAGGTACATGCCTTTCAGAGTATCACTAGAAAGAATAAACATAAATTTAGATCCATTTACTGTAAATCAATTTAATGTAGTGAATGTATAGTACCTTATATTGTAGCCAAATTCATTGCTGATTCTATCTTTAGTTCAGTGGTGTTTTTGTTCTATTGTTAATCCAAGCTATTACATTCATGTTACTGCAATAGTAGCCAAGAAAAACAGAAAGCATGAGGTTAACAACTCAGCAGCCTGTTATTCACAACTGAGGTATAAAATTAAGATGCTTTCTACAATTTAAATGAGCTTCATATCTTAACAATAAACAAATACTGTATGTCAACATCATTTTGGGACACTACTGACAGTTCTGATGAGTAATGTTCTTTTATTTTACTTTAATTATGAAACATTTTGTAAGTGAACAAACAGGGCATGTAACTTTCCTAATGTATGGTGGCACAGGTCAAGATGAGGGGTCAGTTTCAGATTTCTCTGGAATGTGTCCCTCCCAACCACCACCCCCTAACTAACCCATCAGCATTTCCTTCGCCCATCACATTCCATCTCCTCAGCTTCTGGGAACACAAGCTGTTCAGTCAGTTTCCAAATTGCACACAGTGTAACGAAAAGGTTGTTACAGAATGTCATTGTGGCGACAGGAAAAGTGTTGCATAAATAAAGCTGACGCAAATCAAAAGAATTTTGTGGTGGTAGGAAGAAAAACCTGGGCTATAATTTGACTCCTCTTCATGCCTGGAAATGAAAGTTGGTTTGAATTCACACTTTCAAAAAAGAAGTTTTGCTGTTGGTTTTCCTCTCAATAATGATCAGCTACAGTACCCATCAAGATTCCTGGAAATCCTAGATTTGGGCAGCACCAGCAGAGATGTTAAAAGATTATATGCCACATTGTCCCAGAGAATGAAACCCTGTGTTTGACATATTTTGGATGTATACTATCTGCCTGTTTGACCTGACTGTCACCTGCATGGCCCTTCTGCAGCAAAAAAGATTAACAAAAAAGATCCAGTTACTGGATGAAACTATCCCCGAGATCTATTGATTATCTAAAATAACTGGGTCATGATGTCTGAGAGACTTGTTGGATTTTTTTCAAATAACCACCAATAATGAGAGTAGTGCCATCTTGTTCCATTATATTGGAGAGAAAACAAACATTTCTACAGCTGACATATCCAAAACTGAGTGACTCAAACCAAAACTATCTTGACAAATATAAGATGACATATATTCTTTTGATTTTGTGAAGGAGCCTTCACCTCCAGACAAGCAAAGTTTCTCTGAACCATTAGAAGAAGCTTGGAGACATCACCAATGATTGGGCAGCCGTCCTCTGCTGAATTTGTGACCAGTGTTTTTTCTTGGAGAACTGGATGAGCAAAAAGATCCAGACTGACAGCAGAGTTTGGTTCTTTGCTGGGCCCCTTCTTCATGGAGCTGGAGCCAAAAGGTAATTTGCTTGTAGGCTGTACAAACAGGCCGACACTGCTTCTTCCAAAAAGAATACTGATTTTCTTTCTATTAAAAAAAAACAAAAAACAAAACATTTATCTAAGAACAAAGTAACAGAAAATGTATTTTATTTCAAAAGTGTTCAATTCGGCACATCCTTTGGATGGTAATATATGATTGTAATCTTGTGAAAGCACACCACTTAAAATCTGTCAATCTTTTGGGTTTATGATCACTCACTCTTAAGAAAGTACTTAAATCAGAGACTGTAGACTCTCCCCCCTGTGATTCAGTTCCCTCATTTGACATGGGCAAATTGAAATACTGCATAAGTAATTAGTGACTTCAAATATTCTAGAATCTGCATCATGTAATGGGCACCAAGATATTGTGGAGCTCACATATGGTGAAAAATCATCAAGTAGAAAGTTACTGTTCTTGAGTTGCGGGTCCGGTCAGATATACATACAGTATGTACAGACAGGCATGGTCTCAATCCCTTGCATTGCAAAGGTAAATATTTAACAACATAGTCCATTCATTCAGAATATATGTTTAAAAAAAATGTGAAAAACAAAACAATTTTTTTTGATGTAATAAACAACCTGAGTAAGTCCACAAAATTAGTTAGACATAGTACTCTTCTTCTGAAACACTCCTGTGGAATATGAAGCCATATTGAGTACCACACACAGGCCTCATGGCGACAAAATTAAAGTCCCGCTCCAGCCATTGATTAAAATCTTAAAAACTCATTTCTGTTTTTTAAAATCATCTATTTAGTTTTTTTTGTCATTAGTACCTGTTAACTGAGGCTCAAAAATGTTTAAAAATCTCACAGATTTTGTGGCTGTTAACGTGCTGAATATCTAAATTAAGCTTGCTTAATTGGAGTTAGTTAATGACATATTCCCTCATGAAAAGACAGTACAGCAAGAACATGTTACTGTGAGTAGTAGATACTCTTGTCAGGGAAAGAATGTGCAATCTGTCTTCCATTTGAAATTAACAATGGTTCCAACTGTTTCCCTGAAAATGTTAAACTCCATCTGAATAATGTCATCTGCCCCCATTTGTATAAGGGGAGTTCCTCAGACAATCTTTGATAATTAATCAAAAGATGTTCTTATTTTCTTTCTTTTCTTGCTCTGCTGAGTAAGGTCCATTCATTAAAAGCAGTGCTGTGTTTAATGGCACTGCTTCAAGCAGGCAGTGTCCTGCATCTGTCGCAGTGTTCTTTTTAACTCGTAAGAGCAGAGATTTGGTCATGTTGGTGTCAGTGAGGCGGTAAGCAAGTTCATTAAGCTGTCAGCTCGCTTTAGTAGGATGAAGTATTGTTAGTATAGTTCGTTTTGTTATGATTTTAACAGCTAATATTTTCTACAGTCATCATCCAATTAATTCAGAGACATAGAAAACACTCTCTCCTGAAGCAATTACAAGTGTGACAATGATGCTCAGCTGTTGTTTTAAACTAGGTGGAATTAACGAATGCTTCTGTTATCTACCTTAGATACCTTATCTACCTTACCTATCATATCCATGTCCAAGATACAGTCGCAGTATTGTTTTCATCCCTTCTCTCTGTGTACCAACAGAGTCAATAAAGTCTTTAAATACAGTATGTTCATTCTCCCATAACACTTCTTCAGCCCATCCCTCAGTAACAGAAGGCAGAGTTGGCTGGTGGCTGTCGTTCAGATGGTAGAGCGGTCGTACAGTGATTGGAAGGTTCTTGGTAGCAAGACACTGAACCCCAAATTGCTCCTGATGCTGCGCCATCAGTGTATGTGTGTGAATGGTTAATGTTCCTGATGAGCAGGTGGCCCCCTGCAAGGTAGTCACTGCCACAAGTGTGTGAATGGGTAAATGCAAACCTGTAGTGTAAAAGTGTTTTGAGTGGTCAACAATAACTAGAAAAGCGCTATACAAACACAGGGCATTTACCATTTAGTTAGGGTGCCCATACTTTGTCTGAGGTGCTCTCACAGGCTTCACTTTCAAGTTTTACTTCAGAGATATTTTTATATACTGTTAAAATGGAAAACATCACTTACTACTGTTGTCTGCAGGAAGTCACAACCATGATTTACGCAAGGTTTGATGGTGGCTTGGAATGTGGTGGATAAAACTATATTTTGAGTTTGTGATCAACCATGTCAATCAGAGAGCTTGTTTTTTTTTAAAAAAAAAATAAAAATAAAAATAGAAAACATGTTCCACTTTTATTGTCTATCAGTTATGAAAAAACACACAAGTAGTAAGTAAAAAGTACAGTGACTCAAAGTTGTAGTTTTTGTCTACAAAAAGGAGCAGCAATGCACCATATAAAGTCAGTATTACCTATATTTTTCTTACAACTGCACTAAAACCTCTTGTACAAGACTGACCCTTAGGAGGTAGTAATGATATAGGCCTCAATAAAATATCAACATTTCAGTTTCAGTAGTTGGCACACCAGAAAGAAAGAACTGAAAAAAAGGAAAATAAAAGGCTAATGTAAGATCTATTATTAGATCCCTATCTCGGAAAATAAGGCACAAACACTAGTCTCTACACCTCCACTGTACATGCTCCGCATGAGCATGATAGCACAAACAATATTTTGGGCTGCTTCTTTTTGCCTACTAATAGATATTAATGCGCTCTGGTCCTGATTAGATTTTCAGCATTTTCTGGCATCAGGATTGGTTGCCAAATGATGTTATGTAAAAATGTGTATTTTCAGCCAAATCTCCATTACTGTGAGTCAAAATCATCATCAAACTAAATGTATATTGATCATGAGATTATAGAATTTAATAGTAACACCCTGATGGGGCCCCTGCCATGCTGCAGTTTTTACCACTGCCTCCAGTATTGTCAAAAATTGTTTTCATTCATGCAGCAGATCCTTTGTTTCAGCCAATTAGCACAAGATCTATTTGAAGCTAGATCTGCGTTTTAGTATATACCCATTTGAGCTGATTACATTTTTAGTATGTTCTGACATTAGGGTTGGCCACCAGGTGGCATTTTTGATATAGAGAAAACACAGGGAAAAAAAAAAGTCCAGTCTAAAGCAGAGAGAATTCTATATGTCGATGGTGACACCTTGACGTGTCTCCTTATGGGCTGCTGCCATTGCCATGTCTACCAAATTGTTGTGTACATTAAGGACTTTACACTCTTGTGGTCTTGTGTCAACTGACTCTTGTGTCAACTGACTGTCCTCATTGTGAAACTTGAAGGCGTCGATGACTAAGTGCAGCTTGTCATCCTGTATCCTGGGTAAGAACTGGGACCTGGACTATAAGCTAAGTAATACACAACTAACCTGGTGCTTGGAACCAATGAAGGACTGAGGCAATTACCTCCTTCACCTATTTTTTTTTCCTGAAGCATTCAGCAGCATCTAACTGTCTGTCTTATGGGTAGGACTCATTGATTTGGCTCTTTGGCCCATTCTTAGGTCAAGTGATAAGCCTTCAACATTTGCTGAAGAAGACTGAAAGACAGTAAGCTTCAAAATAGTGTAATGTGGTAACATGTACTGTTCCCAATGCTCAGCATCAAGCTCTCACTCTCAGATAAAGAAATACCAAAACACAGTGACATTAAATCAGCATTCTGAAAATCCTTCACTTCTGTTTCACTGCTAATGTCAATCTTTGCAGACGTGTATCTGTTCAGGTTTGGCAAGCACACAGGCCTTAGCCCTGTCGCTTTCCACTCCATTTAATCCACTTGCACTTCTCTTTCTCTCTGCTGAACACTCCAGCATCTATTTGTAATTATTAGTGAAGGCCAGCTTGGATCAGCAGCCTGACAGGACCGTAGTAAGTCACTCTGAATGATCCACAGAGGCCTTCCTTCTCCAGGAGCAGGCCTGCTCAATGAGCAAGAGAGAACTGTCAAAGCAAATCAAATCAAACCAAATTGTATTTGTATAGCCCAAAATCTAAATGTACACATTATCTCACTGAGTTTTGACAAACTGTACAGATGCCCTTAGACCCTTGAACCGAACTGTCAAGTAATTGATTAAGCTAGACTCAAAAACAGGTGTTACAGGTTGTGTTACAGATGTCTAATTCCACGCACAAGAAAGATAAAGAGGATTGAACCAGGCTAGGATGGATTTGATTGGTATTGTTTCAAACATCAATCTTAGTGAATACAGATTATCCCTCTCATTTCAGTGTCACTGTTAAATTTACTTTTTGGGGGTAACCTACTGTTTTTTTAAGGTGCAAAAATTTTAATGTTTACAAACAAAATAGTTGGAATAATATATAAATGATATAAATAAGTAATTCAAACCAATCGTGTCACATTAGCACCGCCTACTTTGCAAGAAGAAACAAGCAGCAGACAGTAGAAAGGTCGAAAAGAGTGACAAACGAGAGTTGAACAAAAATAGTGGCAGAAATTTTGTTTCAAAGTTTTTGTTTCATGTCAAGAGTCTTTTTTTTCATAATTGGGAAGATTTCTTTTTTTTTTTTTTTTTTTCATCTCTGCCTGGGCAGCTGGATTTTTGTTTGGTGAGTAAAACGAAACTTTCCTCATGTGAATGTTGACCCTTTTTAAGATTATTGTATGGCTAAAAGTGACAGTAGCTAAAAAAAGACACTTTGGATTTGGTTATTGAATGTTTTCTGTAAATTTAGAGTGTATTAGGAGGTGAGGTGCAACACGTGTCCACGTTAATTTGGGAGCTGGAGCCAAAAGGTAATTTGCTTGTAGGCTGTACAAACAGGCCGACACTGCTTCTTCCAAAAAGAATACTGATTTTCTTTCTATTAAAAAAAAACAAAAAACAAAACATTTATCTAAGAACAAAGTAACAGAAAATGTATTTTATTTCAAAAGTGTTCAATTCGGCACATCCTTTGGATGGTAATATATGATTGTAATCTTGTGAAAGCACACCACTTAAAATCTGTCAATCTTTTGGGTTTATGATCACTCACTCTTAAGAAAGTACTTAAATCAGAGACTGTAGACTCTCCCCCCTGTGATTCAGTTCCCTCATTTGACATGGGCAAATTGAAATACTGCATAAGTAATTAGTGACTTCAAATATTCTAGAATCTGCATCATGTAATGGGCACCAAGATATTGTGGAGCTCACATATGGTGAAAAATCATCAAGTAGAAAGTTACTGTTCTTGAGTTGCGGGTCCGGTCAGATATACATACAGTATGTACAGACAGGCATGGTCTCAATCCCTTGCATTGCAAAGGTAAATATTTAACAACATAGTCCATTCATTCAGAATATATGTTTAAAAAAAATGTGAAAAACAAAACAATTTTTTTTGATGTAATAAACAACCTGAGTAAGTCCACAAAATTAGTTAGACATAGTACTCTTCTTCTGAAACACTCCTGTGGAATATGAAGCCATATTGAGTACCACACACAGGCCTCATGGCGACAAAATTAAAGTCCCGCTCCAGCCATTGATTAAAATCTTAAAAACTCATTTCTGTTTTTTAAAATCATCTATTTAGTTTTTTTTGTCATTAGTACCTGTTAACTGAGGCTCAAAAATGTTTAAAAATCTCACAGATTTTGTGGCTGTTAACGTGCTGAATATCTAAATTAAGCTTGCTTAATTGGAGTTAGTTAATGACATATTCCCTCATGAAAAGACAGTACAGCAAGAACATGTTACTGTGAGTAGTAGATATTCTTGTCAGGGAAAGAATGTGCAATCTGTCTTCCATTTGAAATTAACAATGGTTCCAACTGTTTCCCTGAAAATGTTAAACTCCATCTGAATAATGTCATCTGCCCCCATTTGTATAAGGGGAGTTCCTCAGACAATCTTTGATAATTAATCAAAAGATGTTCTTATTTTCTTTCTTTTCTTGCTCTGCTGAGTAAGGTCCATTCATTAAAAGCAGTGCTGTGTTTAATGGCACTGCTTCAAGCAGGCAGTGTCCTGCATCTGTCGCAGTGTTCTTTTTAACTCGTAAGAGCAGAGATTTGGTCATGTTGGTGTCAGTGAGGCGGTAAGCAAGTTCATTAAGCTGTCAGCTCGCTTTAGTAGGATGAAGTATTGTTAGTATAGTTCGTTTTGTTATGATTTTAACAGCTAATATTTTCTACAGTCATCATCCAATTAATTCAGAGACATAGAAAACACTCTCTCCTGAAGCAATTACAAGTGTGACAATGATGCTCAGCTGTTGTTTTAAACTAGGTGGAATTAACGAATGCTTCTGTTATCTACCTTAGATACCTTATCTACCTTACCTATCATATCCATGTCCAAGATACAGTCGCAGTATTGTTTTCATCCCTTCTCTCTGTGTACCAACAGAGTCAATAAAGTCTTTAAATACAGTATGTTCATTCTCCCATAACACTTCTTCAGCCCATCCCTCAGTAACAGAAGGCAGAGTTGGCTGGTGGCTGTCGTTCAGATGGTAGAGCGGTCGTACAGTGATTGGAAGGTTCTTGGTAGCAAGACACTGAACCCCAAATTGCTCCTGATGCTGCGCCATCAGTGTATGTGTGTGAATGGTTAATGTTCCTGATGAGCAGGTGGCCCCCTGCAAGGTAGTCACTGCCACAAGTGTGTGAATGGGTAAATGCAAACCTGTAGTGTAAAAGTGTTTTGAGTGGTCAACAATAACTAGAAAAGCGCTATACAAACACAGGGCATTTACCATTTAGTTAGGGTGCCCATACTTTGTCTGAGGTGCTCTCACAGGCTTCACTTTCAAGTTTTACTTCAGAGATATTTTTATATACTGTTAAAATGGAAAACATCACTTACTACTGTTGTCTGCAGGAAGTCACAACCATGATTTACGCAAGGTTTGATGGTGGCTTGGAATGTGGTGGATAAAACTATATTTTGAGTTTGTGATCAACCATGTCAATCAGAGAGCTTGTTTTTTTTTAAAAAAAAAATAAAAATAAAAATAGAAAACATGTTCCACTTTTATTGTCTATCAGTTATGAAAAAACACACAAGTAGTAAGTAAAAAGTACAGTGACTCAAAGTTGTAGTTTTTGTCTACAAAAAGGAGCAGCAATGCACCATATAAAGTCAGTATTACCTATATTTTTCTTACAACTGCACTAAAACCTCTTGTACAAGACTGACCCTTAGGAGGTAGTAATGATATAGGCCTCAATAAAATATCAACATTTCAGTTTCAGTAGTTGGCACACCAGAAAGAAAGAACTGAAAAAAAGGAAAATAAAAGGCTAATGTAAGATCTATTATTAGATCCCTATCTCGGAAAATAAGGCACAAACACTAGTCTCTACACCTCCACTGTACATGCTCCGCATGAGCATGATAGCACAAACAATATTTTGGGCTGCTTCTTTTTGCCTACTAATAGATATTAATGCGCTCTGGTCCTGATTAGATTTTCAGCATTTTCTGGCATCAGGATTGGTTGCCAAATGATGTTATGTAAAAATGTGTATTTTCAGCCAAATCTCCATTACTGTGAGTCAAAATCATCATCAAACTAAATGTATATTGATCATGAGATTATAGAATTTAATAGTAACACCCTGATGGGGCCCCTGCCATGCTGCAGTTTTTACCACTGCCTCCAGTATTGTCAAAAATTGTTTTCATTCATGCAGCAGATCCTTTGTTTCAGCCAATTAGCACAAGATCTATTTGAAGCTAGATCTGCGTTTTAGTATATACCCATTTGAGCTGATTACATTTTTAGTATGTTCTGACATTAGGGTTGGCCACCAGGTGGCATTTTTGATATAGAGAAAACACAGGGAAAAAAAAAAGTCCAGTCTAAAGCAGAGAGAATTCTATATGTCGATGGTGACACCTTGACGTGTCTCCTTATGGGCTGCTGCCATTGCCATGTCTACCAAATTGTTGTGTACATTAAGGACTTTACACTCTTGTGGTCTTGTGTCAACTGACTCTTGTGTCAACTGACTGTCCTCATTGTGAAACTTGAAGGCGTCGATGACTAAGTGCAGCTTGTCATCCTGTATCCTGGGTAAGAACTGGGACCTGGACTATAAGCTAAGTAATACACAACTAACCTGGTGCTTGGAACCAATGAAGGACTGAGGCAATTACCTCCTTCACCTATTTTTTTTTCCTGAAGCATTCAGCAGCATCTAACTGTCTGTCTTATGGGTAGGACTCATTGATTTGGCTCTTTGGCCCATTCTTAGGTCAAGTGATAAGCCTTCAACATTTGCTGAAGAAGACTGAAAGACAGTAAGCTTCAAAATAGTGTAATGTGGTAACATGTACTGTTCCCAATGCTCAGCATCAAGCTCTCACTCTCAGATAAAGAAATACCAAAACACAGTGACATTAAATCAGCATTCTGAAAATCCTTCACTTCTGTTTCACTGCTAATGTCAATCTTTGCAGACGTGTATCTGTTCAGGTTTGGCAAGCACACAGGCCTTAGCCCTGTCGCTTTCCACTCCATTTAATCCACTTGCACTTCTCTTTCTCTCTGCTGAACACTCCAGCATCTATTTGTAATTATTAGTGAAGGCCAGCTTGGATCAGCAGCCTGACAGGACCGTAGTAAGTCACTCTGAATGATCCACAGAGGCCTTCCTTCTCCAGGAGCAGGCCTGCTCAATGAGCAAGAGAGAACTGTCAAAGCAAATCAAATCAAACCAAATTGTATTTGTATAGCCCAAAATCTAAATGTACACATTATCTCACTGAGTTTTGACAAACTGTACAGATGCCCTTAGACCCTTGAACCGAACTGTCAAGTAATTGATTAAGCTAGACTCAAAAACAGGTGTTACAGGTTGTGTTACAGATGTCTAATTCCACGCACAAGAAAGATAAAGAGGATTGAACCAGGCTAGGATGGATTTGATTGGTATTGTTTCAAACATCAATCTTAGTGAATACAGATTATCCCTCTCATTTCAGTGTCACTGTTAAATTTACTTTTTGGGGGTAACCTACTGTTTTTTTAAGGTGCAAAAATTTTAATGTTTACAAACAAAATAGTTGGAATAATATATAAATGATATAAATAAGTAATTCAAACCAATCGTGTCACATTAGCACCGCCTACTTTGCAAGAAGAAACAAGCAGCAGACAGTAGAAAGGTCGAAAAGAGTGACAAACGAGAGTTGAACAAAAATAGTGGCAGAAATTTTGTTTCAAAGTTTTTGTTTCATGTCAAGAGTCTTTTTTTTCATAATTGGGAAGATTTCTTTTTTTTTTTTTTTTTTTTCATCTCTGCCTGGGCAGCTGGATTTTTGTTTGGTGAGTAAAACGAAACTTTCCTCATGTGAATGTTGACCCTTTTTAAGATTATTGTATGGCTAAAAGTGACAGTAGCTAAAAAAAGACACTTTGGATTTGGTTATTGAATGTTTTCTGTAAATTTAGAGTGTATTAGGAGGTGAGGTGCAACACGTGTCCACGTTAATTTGTGAATTAAGTTGACTTGTTGCTGCCATTTTAGGGTGCAGCTCACCATAGATTGGTAATTATCTGTATTCAGATGCTAGTTCTTATTATAATGTTTTTTGATAGGTAATATGCAAGTCTAAATTGTGTTATGTGTTGTCCTGTTGTAAAACAGGCCAGGTTATTTTTCTATTTTAGAGAAAAAAGAGATGGCGAGCCACCCTTAGGAGACCTATGCCAGATAGACTGTTGAATCGGTGCCAAGATCAAAAAACATGGATGTTTTCCTCTGCATCCCGGTAGGACCGAACTTTCAGCTTTTTACTGCAACCTGCAGTGGATTTGATGTGAAGGGCTTAAACTAAGGACTGGAGGCACAGTGGTGCAGTGGTTAGCACTGTCGCCTCACAGCAAGAAAGTCCTGGGTTGGATTCTGGGTCAGAGCATTTCTGTGCAAAGTTTGCATTTTTCTCCCTGTGTCTGCGTGGGTTTTCTCTGAGTACTTCGGCTTCCTCCCACAGTCCGAAAACATGCAAAACTGGGGGTTAGGTAAATTGGTCGCACTAAAGCCCGTAGGTGTTGATGGTTGTATCTATATGTCAGCCCTGCGATGAACTGGCGACTTGTACAGGGTGTACCCCACCTTTGCCCGAAGATGCTGAGATAGGCTCCAACCCCCACCCGCGACCCCTAACAGGATAAGCGGTAGAAAATGGATGGAACGATTGATGTTTGCACAGACATTTTGACTTTGAGTTATTGATTGATACAACACATTGCTATTTGAAATTTTGTGTCATGGAACATTGTTATATTATGTTGTATTTCAAAACATCTGATGCCAAACGGGTATTGCCAGGGTTAAGTTATGTGCAATGGTTAAGTGAACTAAATAGGAAACTGCAGCTCTTAAATAAGCCTAACTTAGATTTACTAGGGCTAGAGAACTAAACTAAAACTTAAAAGATTCTAGGGTGAGAAGTGTCTTTTGAATTTAAGTTGATAAACCATTCCAAAGTAAGCAAAAATAGGGGCTGAATCCTTAACCTTTTTAACTTGAATTTTATTTTGGATGGTTTTGAGGGGTTTGAACACAAAATTCCTCTGAGTGTGAGACGAAAAATTGTTGCAATATTTATTGTAAATGTATTGGGGTTTTTAAAAAATATGTTTTCTTTATTATATAAACAAACCGGCATTTAGGATTTAAAATTTATATTTGGTCTGTGGTCTGTTCATTCATTATTGCTAGTTTAAACTGCTCACCTGAACCTAAACTGAACCTAAACCTAAACCTGAATCTAAACTGGAATTCAAGCAGTGTCACATTTGAAACAGGCAGCCACTAATTTATCAAGATAAAACAATAAATTTTAATATATTGACAATGTCCCACAGTGCTGAGCAGAGTATTAAGTGCTAGTGACCTGGATATAAAATATTCACAACTAATTTCTGGTATTCTTTGACATATTACATGACAGGAATGTGTGACTCTAAACTACTTATTTAATGATGCCTCACATCAGCAATGCCACAGTAATGGTTCAATGGGACCAACTATACAAAATAACTTATTCAATAGCAAATATTGAATGTCATACTTAGTGGTTGAAATTTCAATACCTTTTTCACTTTTTCACTAACCTAGACCTATTCATGGTATCTGCAAGAACACTGAGGTGTACTCATTAATCTTTAGGCAGAGGTGTTTTGGCTTTCAGTAAGATCTCAACCTCCTTTTGGGGAAAAGTTAAGATGAAATACTCAAAAGGAAGGGATATTGAAAAACCAGGGCTTTTTCCATGACCATGCACTATGTAATCAAACTCTATAAAGCTTTAATCAGGGTGAAACTGTGCTAAATCAACTGTAAGAGAAGTGACTAGTGGTTATGGGTAAGACATCGAAGGATACACGCTTTGACAATGTTAAGCAGGGATTTAAACTGCCATTTCAGACGACAGCGTCAGAATGCACCACCTCCTAGCCCATAGTCATGGCAACAGAGCTCTCTTTTCCACAGGCAGGTCTCCATTTTCTTATTAGATAATCAGGTTATGATCCTTTGGGCTGCGGAAACTATGATGTCATACTTGCCTGTCACAAAACAGGAGGGAGAACTTAAAATCCTCGTCATTAGATTTGCAAATAAATGCCAGAATGACGAATGGTTTTTGCAGGTTTCTGCAAAGCCAATCAAGTATGACTTCATGCACTCACGAAATTAGCATGTTTGTGTTTGAACTTGGCTGCTCTCCAAAACTATCTTCCATCTGCTGCTCTTTTGGACCACATTTGCCCTGCCGTGTACTTGGATTTTTGCTTTGGTAATTTGGAAGATGATCAGACAGCAGAAATGTCTGAAAGCTACCTTGAGTGGAAACCTAATGCTTTAAGACTATAGCATTACACCAAGCATCTAAAATTGCTTTATTGGTGCTGTTCAAATTGGGAAACTTTAGCATAAGATTACGTTTAGCTACATTTCTGATTTCTGTGGTTAATGAGAAATAGTTTCAAAAATTCCACTACAGTTTGTTTACACAAAAACTAAAATAAGGGATACAGGTTATGATTCTCCTGTGCTCCGTATGCCAATGCCCCACATGCCCCCCATGCCCCCCAACCTGCTTCGTACAAGACATTGAAATCTCATTGACATTTGAAATGAATCTCTTACATGAGCATGATATTGTTGTTCAAGTTACAGTTGAGATATTCAGCGAGATGTCAGTCTTGCATTCAGGTACATATATTCTCAGCTTTTTGTTAAACTGGATTTATAGAGCAAATCAAATCAAATTTTATTTGTACAGCCCAAAAGCACAATTTACAAATTGTTTCGCTGGGCTTTTACAAACTGTAAAGATAAGAATCCTACTGCCCTTACACCTTCGAACCAGGGGAGGAAAAACTTCTTCTCCCAATTAATCATTTACTTTACTCAAATAAACCCTTTGAATTAATAAATAAATATGTTTGAAAAATCATTATCTTGCTTGATATAAAAGCCACATGTCTTTAGTTGTGACATAATAGTAATTAATTGGTATTATTGATGTAGTGTACTGTAACTTAGTTTATACTGAGTGGAATTAACGTGTGCATTATTGGAAAGACGTTTCGTTTTCATTGTCGTTGGTAATAGCACTTACTCAAGCCAGCACGCAGCCTGATTTTCATCTACAATTTCTCTATCAATATTGGCATAGCTCATCTGTTGGTTTCATTATCTGTTTGTCATGGCACCAATGTAAAGGGTGCAGTGCAAGCCATATTCTGTTGTGTTCATGCTGTGAATTTTTGGCATGACATTAATTTTTAAATGGCAAATTGCATAAACAATCACAGCCCTGAGACTTTTTGACAAGGTAATAAGACATACCACTGAAGACAGAATATTAAAAAAGAACAACTCCTACAGACTACTTTGATGAAAACAAGTTATTGATTGTTATTTTTCAGTATACTCAGCTTCCAGCTTAGTATATCAGATTTATGCTACAACTTATCTTTAAGTAAGGACATCTTTATTTTGTTCATGTGCAGAAATTCAGAATATCTTCTACGAACGCTATGCAGATAACCTCAACTGTGAGCAAATAAGCACCATAATCCATCAAATAATGTGAGTGGTAACCGTTTACACAGCTGTCACTGTATGTATTGGCAGAGGTCCTTGAGGGCTTAAAATACATCCTCAGCAGTTTGGACTCTTTTTTTTCCCCATCAGGTCAGGTCATTCTTTATTCACACGGTGTTACAAAGATATAACTATAGACTGTGTTGAAAAGAACAACACATGCATATTGATGTTATGGAGTTAAAAAACCTAAAATAAGGACAGGGCCATCATCAGCTACTAGTTTTAATTAGCAGTAGGGTTCGAACATGCTTACCTACAGTAGCTTGGCTATCGTCCAAAGCAAGAAACAACTTTAAGAATTCCATTTTGAAATAAAAAGTTTGACCTCAGTTTTATGATACAAAAAGGCAAAATACCTGGTTTATTAGACAGAATTTGCTAATTAAAGTAGAAATAATACCAAACACATGCCAGTTTTCTAACATCCCCGGTAAGGTGACACACATATTGACAAAGAATTTCAGCACAGCACTGGAGTGCTCTCCATGAGTGAATGCCGTGTATTCTCTCTTGTTATAGCTCGGTTTCCTTCTTCCCCTTCCTTGTTTTTACCTCCTCTGTCAACATGGGTTTCCACACATACTCCAGTTGTTTCCACATGGGGATAGTTACCAACAAAAAACTAGGGGGTGTAATGGTCCATGAATATTAATTCCACTACATTGATTGATAAACCTACTGGGGAGCTGTGCTCAGGACTAACCCCTTCACTTTCATGTGCAGTAGTAAAACAGCACACATCAGACTTCAACTTGGTCTTGAGTAGCAGTAGCTGTAACAGTGCTGGACTGCAAACTAGCCACTAACTGCCTTCTTCATTCGCTCCCACTCAACTTTCTGTCTCTTCTGTCTTTAGGCTACTATACACACTTTAAGTACTGTCCTATTCTTAAAGAAGCCACAGTAATCTTGAACACCAGATAATGATCTCTCAACCTGACAGGTACACATTATAACAACGACACAGACTGTGTTAAATTGGTTTTCATCAACTAAAACTTTTTAACTTTTTAACTGAAGTTAAAATTAACAATGATATAAGGCCTATATTTTCCACAGAAACAAATTACTGTATCATTTTAAAACCTTGACTCACTCTAATGAGCCAAAATGGCCCTTGTATCATATCCCCAGCCTTCTATTATAGCATTTGTATCGTACCGTAACGTACTGTTTCATCCCTAGCAAAAACGCATTATGTTTTGTTTTGTAATGGCTGTTTTGATTCCTTTGTGCCATAAATTAAACATATTTTCTTCCAGAAAATCTATTGTTAATTCCAGTGCAAGTAGACAGAACTTTAATATAATGTTAAAGGTGCGTTAGTATAACGCATTGTGAGAGATGTTAATGTAAGATGTAGTGTCTATGGGGAGAGGAGATAAGGGATGGGACAGTGTCAGTGGGTGTCCTGGGCCTTGTTAATGTGTCGTGAGGTTCTGGTCCTGATGGACCGCAGCCTCCTGCCAGAGGGGAATGAGACAGATCGTGACCGGAGTGGGAAGGGTCGACCACAATCTTACCTGCATGCTTCAGGGTCCTGGAGGCGTACCAGTCCTTTAGAGATGGCAGGTTGCGGCCAATCAGCTCCTCAGCAGAGTGAATGATGCGCTGCATTTTGTCCTTGTCCTTGGCAGTAGTTGCATCATCCCCAATGGTGATGGAGGAGGACAGGATGCTCTCAATGATGGCTGTGTAGAAGTGCACCATCATCATCTTTGTCAGGTTGAATTTCTTCAACTGCCTCAGGAAGAACATCCTCTGCTGTGCTTCTTTGATCTTTTGATGTTCGGCTCCCGCTTGAGGTCCTCTGAGATGAGAGTGCCCAGGGAGCAGGAGGACTCCACACTGTGGACTGGGGAACCATGCAGAGTGTTGGGAATGAATGGGACTGAGTTCTTTCTGTAGTCCACAACCATCTCCACTGTCTTCAGAGTGTTGAGCTCCAAGTTGTTCTGGCTGCACAAAGCCACCAGATGGTCAATCTTCTTGAAACAAAGTAGGACTTTACACAAACTTAATGACTTTAAAGTAGTTGGTGCAACTAAATTGTCATGGTTCTGCCCTCTGCTTTTAGTTTGGTAGTTGTGTTTCGGTTTTGTGTTACTTCATTTCAAGACTTAAAGCGTTTCAGGTGTGCAGAGCTGACTACCTGCAGCTGTTGATTCCTCATCAGTGGCTGTATATAAGACTCAGATCCTGAT
>KV751333.1:1098932-1127252 GCA_001698575.1 Mola mola | reverse complement strand
GTCCCGCCCCGGCGGGGACTGGAGAGCCCAGCCACCACAGCCGTGTCCTGCCCTGGTGTTCGTTGCTACTAAGTTCGGTTTTGATTCTTGTTTCTGTTAAATAAATCTTTATTTTGTACTTTAACCCCTGAGTTTCCTGTGTCCGCTTGTGGGTCCAGACTCTGTACGTCACATAAATCCCCTTTATTTCCTGTCTAAAGAAGGTGGTTTAGATGGTGACGGAGCTCTTATGAGCCTTTGATCAGTAGGCATATTTTAGTTTAATATTATAAAAAAAAAAGGTGAAAAGATTCTGCATCATTGTGATATTGCCAAAAATAAGAATTAAAATTCTAATGGCACAGTTTGGAAATAAAATATTGACTTTTTTCTTTTATTTATAAATAGGGTGCAAGCTACTCTACAAAAAAACCATAGATCATGAAACATTCGGTGACTACAGTATGAACATTCAGTACCAGCGATTTGTAGCTATGGCTTTAAGCATGGTACTCTTGGTCTGTCAGTTGTTCTGCCTAAAAAAAAAAAAACACAAGTCACACATTTCACTGATCCAGATCAGTATCTCAACATGCCTAATGGAGTAGTGCAAAAGTTTGTCTATACATTTATGTTTCCCAGAAGACAAGTCAATTTTTGATCCCCTGTTTACGATGTTGCATCATCATCAGATCAACATGTCTGTTTCTACAGAACTTGGGTTTAAGACCAAGTGTCATTTCCATCAGAATCAGTTGTATTAATAAGCAAATGTTAAGTGAAATGCTGTATTTGATTGATTAGATTTGATTTGCCTGGACACACATAGGATGCACTATGTAGCTTGTTTTTATTAATGCTGTTGATGCAACATTGTAGCTGTCCAACATTTTTAACCTTTGCCCCATATGGCACTTTTCGTTGGAAACAGTTCACAATGCAGACTAATTGATTTTTAATGTGATTGAAGTACACCTGTTTCTTGGCAACCTTTTAATTTGGTTTGCATTCTGCTTGACACATTTTGACCAAATCAGAATACATACTGCTAGTATAGTAAGCAGTTTGGAATACAGCCAAATATTCTTTAGTTAGCTGTTTAAAATTGTTTGATAGATATAACATACCTGCATAATAGCATTTAGTTTAAGTCAAATAACTGTCCATGTGTATAATGCCATGCAGCAGAGGGGAAATAATTGCATGTCTGGTACAGGCTGTTAATTCCAAGATCGGAAACTGAACAATGGCCACAGGATTGACTTCCCCCACCTGATCTCACTTTGCTACATAAAGCAAATACTACCTCTTGCATTGGCACTTTAATATAATATTGGATTCAAGCTTGTTTACAGTCGAGTCATCCAATATCAATATGAACATGATTAAAATATGGAATCCACCGTAAGTTGCCCCTCATCACAAATTTAAATATTGCTCATACCAGCTTACATTTGAAAGTCTCAGCAAATCATTTGGTGTTTCATTGCTATCGCTGTCAAAAATATCAACTCATAATAAAAATGGAAACCAAATACTGTATTCTGTATTCAAAAACAACCTCTAGGTCTCTACAGTCTCCCTGGGCATGAGCTATGAATCCCTGGGAGTTGCCAGTCATCTGTATAGGTAAAACAGCAGGTTATACTTAGATTGCTTTGAATTCATGTGTAGACACCTACTACAGGAGTCAAAGCTACTATCAGTGCACTTCCTGTGTGTGCCATCCCTTACAAAAACTAGTTTATCCAAGTGTGTTATAAGTATACTTAAAGATTAGATAGTATACTTAAGTAAACTTGGCTTATACTTCAAAGTTTAAAGGAAAGTCTTAGGATATTTGACTTAAACTTATACTTGAACCAAGATATACTAAATATTTATCCAAGTATTTTTTAAGTTGATGATTTGCAATTGCTCTTTCAACTGAGTAGGCTATAAATTGTTTTTCTCCATTCACAGTACATTGGCTTTAATATCTCAGCATACATTTTAAATACCATGTTATAAATTTACATGTTCAGGTTTGTTGTTACAAGTCCTACGGATTTCAATAGATTAATACTGTTAATATGCCAAGTAAACTTTAAGTAAACAGGTATAGGTATAATTAAGTATTAAAAATAAGTAAAGTAGTATTTTACTGAGCATATTCTTAAAAGTGGTCTATAAGTATATAACCAGTAAACTTATATTATCTAGATGAGTGTACTTGTGTTATACTCAGTGTCAAGTAATTGATACCTTTTCCTACGGAAGTAGGTATCAGCTATAGTACTGTTAAAGAGCTGTCTGTATGAAATAATGGGTGTCGAGATCAGCTCAGATCATGAAGACACTGCAACGGTTGACTTCAATAAACTATTGTCCTCATATGTCACTGTAGTTAAACATTATGCAGTTTTGCACTTACTTTTTATCATTTGCTCTTGCTGCTTGAGCACACACAGCGAGACTGCCACATCTGAACCAGTTGTTCTCTGGATTTCATGGTTGGATCCTGTTGTGGGGATGCCTCATTCCTCAGCTATCCACCCAGCCCCGGTCAAAGCCATGACCCCCGGTGTCTCCCTTTGCCATGTGATGAACACTGCAAAGGCTTGTGGGTTGCAGCTGCTGTAAAGCATTCATCCCAACTGCACTACGGGGTCAAGTAAAGGACAAGCAGGCTTTTGTATAGTGTCTCTAACTGAATCTCCAGGGTGAAAAACTCATTGGTTAGCCTCTTCCCTGGTGCATACTTGAGCTGCATCGATTTTCTCCAAGTCACATTCACTAAAGATACTAGCACAGAGAGGTTGGGGTTCTGTTAGACACTTGTTATTCACTTCACGCGTATATGTTGTTTTTTTCAGTTTTAACCACGCGTGAATTGCCATTAATATCTCACATGCTGCATTATAAACTAACTTTCATTAACATCAGAAATTACCAGCATGACAAGAGACAATTCCATCTCTTCAGGTCCATGACAATCTGCTGGTTACCCAACTGAAAATTGAAGTGGCCAGTTTCCTCCCCTTAAATCAAATCAAATGCAATCAAATTTTATTTGTATAGCCCAAAATCACTATTAACACATTATCTCCCTGGGTTTGACAAACTGTACAGATGTGACATCCTCTGCCCTTAGACCCTTGAACTGGGTGAGGAAAAACTTAAAAAAAAACCCTAAGCAGGGAAAATAAGAAACCTCAGGAAGAACCACAGAGGAGGGATCCTTCTTCCTTGGACGGACAGACGTGCAATAGATGTCAGTTGTACAGAACACAATAACATGATAATAACAGGTTACTAAGAATATATAAAACATCCATGAGCCCCGTAGTCTGTGGAATCTATAAATCCAGATTTATGGGAAGTCTAGTGATCCAAACGCAGCTGTAGTCTGTTGGTCCAGGAGTCTTTATAGTCCATGTATCAAGATCTGAGGGTTGCTGATGTAGTCACTAAGCCAAGGGTATGTGGAATCTATAACTCCAAGGATATGTGAAGTGTAGTGATCCAGAAGCAGGGGTAGTCAATTGGTCCAGAAGCCATTGTAAACTCTGGATCCTGATTTGCACTTTGAAATAAAGCCTAGGATCCAAGTCACAGGATATCCTGTCCTGATTTAAGCAGTAGGTATCAGGCAGCTCCCACTGCGACCTAGAAAGACCTGCAGGATGATAAAGCACGAAGAGTCTGGGGAAGAAGTAAAGTTAGTGTAAGGGACATTTAGAGGAGCAGAAATGGAGTCCGAGTTAGAGGGAGCATAGAAGAAAGCTCAGTGCATCATGGAGTGTTCCCCCAGCATCCTATGCCTATAGCAGCATAACTAAGGGCTAGATAGGACAGCCCTAACTATAAGCTTTATCAAAAAGGAAGGTTTTACACCTACTCTTAAAATTAGATTGTGTGACTGCCTCCCGTACCAAGACTGGAAGATGGTTCCACTGGAGCGGAGCTTGATAGCTGAAAGCTCTGCTTCCCATTCTACTTTTGGAGATTCTTGGGATCACCAATAACCCTGCATCCTGGGAGCGTAAGGTTCTGGATGTGTGATAGGGTACTATGAGCTCTTTAAAATAAGATGGTGCCTGACCATGAATAGCTCTGTAGGTGAGGACAAGGATTTTAAATTATATTCTGAATTTAACTGGAGCTAGTGCAAAGAAGCCAGTACGGGGGGAATATGGTCTCTGATTTTAGTTCTAGTCAGTACACGCGCTGCAGAATTTTGGATTAACTGAAGAGTTTTTAAAATCTTACTAGGGCAAACTTAATATTTACAAGCGGTAATATGGTTATTATCAGCAGACAACAACTACATGGCTACTAGCAGTGTGGCAACTCTCCAAAGCAAAAGTATAACAAGGAATCTGACTGGACTTACAAACTTGGTGTTGTGATAAATGCAAAGTAAATAATAGGTAGGCATGGCATGCTACCTATTGATCTAATGGAAAGAATGTCAGTTTTGAACCCTCAACCCTGTTGTCTTTGTACTGACACAACAGTGCTTTCTACTGAGTCAGTGCCTGTTCTGCATTGTCTTTCTCTGCTTACTCTATCAAACAGGGTCTTTTGTGGGGTTCCCAGTTTTCCCTTTTCTCCCACTTGGAAAAATGCCTCTTACTCTTTTGGTTTTACTATGCCTGATGTACTACCCTGATGCTATATAAAGTGTGAGGCTTGCAGGGAACCAGTCTGATTGGATCTGGTATCACTTTTCTTAAGCTGTTATTCTGTGCAATATATATTAACTTTATGATGATAAGGCAAAGAGAAATGTTGTCTATTGGCTTTTGAAAGGATGGGATAGATATGTCCATGCCATACAACACTTGTTACTTTCACACACGCAGGTGGCAGAAACCTCCTTTTAAGGTGGCAACTGCTACTTAGGTAACCATTCACACATACACTTACACACTGATAGGGTTCAGTATGCTTCCTACTAACTGTTAAAGTCAAAGATCGAATCACTGATGACCACTCTATCACCTGAGCCACAGCATGTTAACATTCACAGTGAAGTAGAAATTTTAATTCAGAATGATGTGTCCCAAACATTAACTGAGCAGGGTTTTTTTTGTGCCTTATTGACAATAAATTTTATCCACAATATTGTCCTAGCATAAAACAACAAATTCACAAATTTTCTTGTAGAGACCCAGTGTTTTTTTCCATGTAATTTGGAGGAACTGGTGACGCTTGACTAAAGTATTTTGCCCTCGTTCAGAGACAACGATATGTCTAGTTACCCACTGGTAATTCAGCAATTATTACAAAAAGTGAGATTGGAATAATTTGTAGTCAGATTACCCTGAACAGTGAAGAAACTAATTTTACTATGAGTTTCTGGTGAGCTGGGAGCTGGGAGCTAAATGGACACATAATAAACCACTTACTTGTTTTTTGTCTTGTTGTTGCCAGTCCAGTAAGACGTGGACTGGGAATCATTCCAAAACCAGAATAAATGACCTCCCATCAATGTCTGGCCCCGGATGAGCAGCCAGTGTTGTAATCAAAACAGGGCTCAGAGGGGTGCATTGTGTTTCGACAGAATCATTAGGAAGAATTCAGCATCTCCACTTATCAAATCTGTCATGGCAGAGAAACAAGAAGCAAACAAAAAATAGACTATTCTAACAGAATGATGATTTGAAACTATTGCACAATGTGTAGTATGCTGTAGTCTGACAGTTTATATGTTGTTCTACACATATCTGCGAGCTGTTAACTGCCAAAAGGAATTATTTATACTGCAACAGTACAAAACAATGTCCCAGTATTTTTCTCTCGTACCTGTTTATGGCATGGTAAACAGGTATATGGTTAATTAAGCAACTCAAAGATAGTGATTGAGGTTAGAAAACAAATTTTGCTTAAATTTTGATAGAACTAGCAAAAATTTTTTTATAGCAAAAACTAGCTTGATACATGACAGAGGACAATGTTCCAATTGTATTGTCTTAATACACCTAAAAACTGGGATTCTTGCAATACTTCTTAGTTTAAGAAGACTGTGTTTGTCTATTGTTGTGACTTAGATGAAGATCAGAACACATTTTATGAACAATTTATCAAGAAATCCAGGTAATTCCAAGGGGTTCACATACTTTTTCTTGTAACTAATTGCCAGTGTGCTAGTGTACATCTGTAATTAATAATACATGCCACAGTCATAAAGATAATTGGAAATCAAAACAAAAAATACCACTGCATCTCTATGCATTTCTGTTGACATGGCAGAAAGTACTGTGCTACAGCAAATGCTGTTTCCTTCAATTGAATGATTGCCCCTTTGCTCTTGTTTTACTTCGGTCTCTATTACTCTCGGTCATCACTTTCTTCACTTTCAGAATAAAGTTTTCACTGTTATTTTATTTGTTCTAGTGTCACCTGGGAATAGTGACCATGAAAAATAATGCTTCTTCCTGTTTTGGTTTGTCATAATGCTCTGCCCCCCCCCCCCCCCCCCCCCATACACACACACACACTCACACACTCACACACACACACACACACACACACACACACACACAGTGACATTTGTGGCACAGCATTGACATTATTGTGTAAACCTTCTTTACCACTAAAGGCCAGACACAGTGGCAGTCATCATCAATCAGTTAGGTACATGTTGATTTACAGTACAGTTTACAGTATGACTGTTTCATTAATAGATAAAATACACTTCAAGATGTGTAATATAAAGGAAAAAATATAAAAGAGGGCTGTAAAAATTCCTTTATAATTGAAATTCCAAAAGTGTTCACATTCTTCATCTTGTTCATTATTTATTGAGTTGTCAAATATTGATGCTTGCAGGAATCTACTGACTGCCACAAGTAATTGTACATGCTTTATGAGAACATGGAATAGTTCTAAATTTCTTTCTGGGACAGAAAATGGAACAGTTTCCATCCAAAAATTTGATTTTGATTTAAGTGTCATCTAGCTCCTTTACATTGCAGAAAATGTAAAGGGAGTTTTTAACATAATGAGAAACTCCACAGATCTGCACAGCTCATATCTCCAAAACTTTGAAATCCAACCCCCTGGAGTAAACTCCTGCATTTCGTCTATGGGACAATTTTCTCATCCTTTATACTACTAGACTAGAGGGTACCTCCAGAAATAACAGTGATCACTAGAAGAGTGAATATAATTTTCTACTTGTAATGTAGTGGGAGGGAAAACATGCAAGGACTAAGGACTACACCCCTAAAAATCAGATTAAAGGGCCAGAAACGCACGACAAAATTATAGTATGTACATCTTCTATTTCATTCAAAGAAATGCATCTGGATGCTAAAAATAGAAAACAAGTTTTTCTCAAATGTTAAAAAAAAAATCCTGCTCATGAATCCTCCACTTCTATATAACCGAAGGTCCCTGTGTTACATGGCATCTTCCAGCGTCCAGCCTTCGGGTCTTATTTGTCTGAACAGAGCCATTAGTTCAGTCACACACCTCAGAGACTCTCCTGATAGCCTCTCAGGACCATATAGCAGATGACAGCATGGCCTGCGCAGTTTACCTGGACCTGTGTGAGAGCACAGCTGATGTTTGCCTTGTTGTAACCTAAAGCCTTGATAGGAACAATTTAACATCCTCCTGCCATAGCAGAGAGAGAGAGAGAGAAAGAGAGAGAGAGAGAGAGAGAGAGAGAGAGAGAGAGAGGCTGGGGAATAACAGTGATGGTGGGGAAATTGGAAGAGGTGGGTTGCCAAGGCAACTGGTTACTCAGCGACAAGCTCACCATAGAAAACACTCATGTTACATCAGTCTTATTACTTCACTCCCCTCCCCCATAATATCAGAGAGCTGTTAGTGAGCAAAATCCAATGGGTAATTAAAGGCGTTAATAAACCTCAGTTCTCTAACCGACTTCATGTCTTTATACTGAAGCCCACAGCCTCATCAGCCACACCAGTCTTTGAATAAACAATGAGCAGTATTAAATTAACTGTTCCAGCCTTGTTTTTGCCTGGAAATCGCCATATTAGTATCTGATATCAACAAATTAAAAGCGGGCCTCAAGCTGCAGCTGTTTTGAGGCATTGCGGCATTCTTTTCTTTAAGAGAACAGAAACCTGTGAGTGCTGCTTTTTTTTTGCAAAGGTTGAATAGTATTTAGGTTACCATGGAAACTTGAGGAGCAAAACTAAAATAAAGGGGGGGGGAGCGCAGTGGGCCTTTACTGGGTGACAAGCGACTGATACTCTGTCTTTGTATTGGGGAGGAATGTGAAAGGCAGCCTCATCTGTATTCTTGCACATGAAGCAACAGAAAAGATGTCCTATGCACAATTACAGTCTCTTGAGGATACTTAAGTGCTGTGAGGGATCCTCTGCTTTCCCACTGTTCAATTTAAAACTTCAACACTTCATCTCAAGTTATTTTTCCCAATAGAGCTCTTCCCCGTTGGTTAGAAGATTGAGTAACAGGCCCGCTTATAAAAATGAAACTTGTCAAAGAGTGAAAAACAACTTCCGCATATGCAAGACATTGAGTGGATTAATGACATGTCTCCCCAGAGCCCCCACATTTACTGACAAAATGTAGATGGAACGCTGAACTTTGCTGAATGGTGCTTCTGCAGTTAATTGGAACATTATTGTTGTCTCAAACCAGTGTCATTGTTGGCAGGATTTTAGTCACATTTGTCTGAGCTCTATAGAAATTGATTGATGGGACGTGAAGCTGCATCACTATGGCACACATGCAGAACACTGAAGTGTCAACACATATTGTCGTGCCAAAAAGCCCTGCTTCTGACTTTGCTGTGAAGAACCTCATTAGCGTTAGACTAACAAAATTCAGATTGCTTTTACCTGCTAGAGGCCTCTAATCAACTGTCACTGGCCCCATTTTTGTATTTGTTTTTCAGGAGTTTTAACAATACGCTGTAAGGTGTAATATTTCTGCTCTACTGTATGTACCATGATATTGATACTGAAACAATATTGTAGGGGATAATTATTGACATACTTTGAAAAAATATTAATGCAATAGGATAAATAATCATGTAATGTGGATATAAGAATGAAGCGGGTAAAGGAAATTTACAATATGCAAACACTGGACAGGAGGCCATGTTGATGTATTTTCCAATAAATTAGGGCAATACAGGCTAAAACACCATTAAGTGTATGACTAGGCTAAGCATAATAAACATTTTAAATCAGTTCATTGTACATTGTTGCGCAAATCTGAACAGCAAGAAGGCTCTCACCCTTTTTACAAATGACTGTTAAGTCCTGCTCTACTATCTATTAACAGAATTGAATACCATTGTTGCTTGCAATGCTTGCTGCTGTTCTTAGGTATGTACAGTATGTGCATATGTGTATGTAACATATGGTATAATTTTTATTTTTCAAAGAAGCTTTTCTTTATGGTTGGTTTTATGTTTAGAATGTTTGGCGCATGTGAAATCCAGAGCAGATAAACTGACCATTAAAGCATAAACTTTTCACAGGTAATCTCGAAAATCACATCTGTGTTAATCCTGAAATGTGCATCAGTAGACCTTGGGCACTGAAGGGCAGTGTAGTATTATCATCTCTAATCACATTATTCAACTGAATCTCTAACACCACACACAGTGCTTTTCTCTTTCCTGTACACCCCCAAGATTTACTGAGCCTACTGTAGAAGTAATATCCCCCTCCCATTCCTCAGCTGGCATTGGTGCACTCTGGCCAAACTATCAGGTACGAGGTCTGGGGGATCCAATAATGCAGAGACACACAGGGAGCTTTCTGAATCAACGTTGTTTTACTTAAATGAGGTCTAAACAGGGAAATCAAACCTGACAGAAAAGGTACAGTTAAGGAATAGGAGAAACTCAGTAGTCAGGATACGAAACAATGATGAAAACACAAGGGATTCACAAAGAAGATACGCTGGACTGTTCACTCGGAGGACAAGACAATCTGGCCCAGGAGGTAAGGAACACAGGGGTTAAATACACAAGGGACAGGTAGACAATAAGACACAGGTGAGACACATTAGGGAGGAGAGGTAATCACACACACCTGAGGGACAAGACTTGACAGGACATGGGGATAAGACACAAACAAAACTTCAAAGATGTTCCGAAGCTTTGGTAAACTGTTATAATCCAAAGTAAACAGGCTGGAAGTGGAGTGAGTTGTAACAGGTAATTGCTCAGGTCTGAAGGTGGGTCATGTGACATCTGTGTGAACCATGGAAAGTTACTGATATAATAGGGTTGTAACCTTCCTTGATAAGTTTATTTATGATGCCGCACTAGGATTATAGGCTGGCAAAAAAAAGACCAGGTGAAGTATTTCAGTTTTGAACACAGTTTTGGGGTGCGAGCTAAGAAGAGAAAAAGCCATCCATTCTGCTGATAAGGGATTTTGATTACTTGTATCAAATGGCTTAAATGGCCTGAATTTACGTCAGGGCTACATACACATTTGTCTCTCATACACAGACAAATGGACCTTCTCTGTTCTGATGTTTCACTTCCTCCTCCTCTCACCTCTTTATCCTCAGCTATTTCACTTTTCTCTCCATCCTAACTCGTGGTTGACCCACAGGGGGTAAATAGCTGACCCCTCTACTTTCTCTGGACACAATAGCCTTTGATACCCGATGGTGGGAAAGGGGGCAAAAGGGGGCTCATTGCACGTTCGGAGATTGGGTCAGCCGGGGTTGGAGCATTAGCAGTCCTTAAATGGATGCGGCCACTGATGGTTAAATCAATTCAAGATGGTGACAGCCTAGCAAGGCTGCAGACTGTAACAATTGCAGATTACAACAGTACCACACCCCTCCCCCAACATACACCCCTACCTCTTCCTCCAGACTCTCCCTCCTTACACTGCCCTTTTAGATAACGTGTGGGGACTTCAGAAGGGTTTAGGGAAGGTTTGGTTTGGAGGGCAATTTTAGACAGGAGGGCAGGGTTTAGGGTAACAAAAGAGAAAGCTCTCAAGTGAAAGAGAAGAGGTTGAAAGGAGAATAGACACATTCATTGCAGCCGAATGCACAATGCTGTTTCACACTTTTCTGAAAATGGGAAAAAGTGCCAGTGTGAAAATCAGTGATGAGCAAGAACTGCTTCACTCAGCTGCTCTCTGTCCCCCTCCTACTCCTTCCCTTTCCTTCCTCTTCTTACTGCTGCGCACATATTCATGCATGCATACCAGCGTGTGCACATGGATATACAGTATATATTTGTTGGGTGGGGGGTGGGGTTCAGGTAGGTTTAAATCCCAGCCAGGGACTTTTGATGGATGGGTGGTACTACATTCATAATGTGGATTGTGACACAGCGGGTTTGTATGGGTTTTTGTGTGTAGTAAAGAATTGTCTACAGGGCTACAGACAAAAAGGCTCAAGGCTGTCCTCTTCAGATAAAAATGGGGAAAAACAAATGGGAGCTCTGCAATGTCATCTCAGCGTTTTTCTAGCCTCTAGTCTCTTGGAGATTAGACGAAATGGTGAAGTGGAAATCCACTAGCATGTGATTTGCTCAATCTGCCATCTGTTATTGACAAAGCTGCCTTAATTTTTTCATTTGGTGAAAGAATTTCCTCGTCAGTGTAGAAAAACACAGTCATGCTACAAAGAAGCAAGATAGCAGTGTGTTTGTGTGTGTGTGTGCATGAGGGGTTATTAGCTGAAAGATGCACTCGAAGCCAGAGGTGGTCTGTGGTTGCCATGGTGACTGTGTGGGCTGAACCTGCTGTGAGCATATTGAGTATGCAAAAACGGGTCCCCTGAGATCTCTGAGGGGATTTAAGATGGCTGTCAAAGTAAGATCTGACTGGGCTTTCATTCTCTGTGATAACAGCATGAGCAGACTTAGTACAGGAGGATTATATCTTCTTTTTATTTGGATTTTGATACATTTTACAGACAGTGGCAAGAGATGAAGCCCAGTTGTGTCTTCAATAAAAGATCAGTTGATGAATCAAGTTTTAAAGAAACTTTCTCTTATCCTCAGTTGTCTTATTTCACTGCCTCTCAGCAAAAAATGCTGCTGAACTGTTGTTGAACGCTGCTTTCAGCCACACCCTTATTACCATGTTGGCAGTCACTACGTGCCAAAGCAAGGGAAGTGTGTGATTTCAGATGTTGTCTTTTTCCAAACAGGTAGGAAATAAAAAGCAAATATTTTCAAATATGCTGATATTTAGAATCATAATAACAACGAGGTGTGTTTACATACAGAGGAAAAGTCTGAGCACCACATTTTCATTTGCCACAGAATGGACAACAGCTCACAAATGAGAAAAAGCAATAATTAACAATTACATTTTCCTTTTTTAGCAGTATATACTTTATTTGACCTAACTTTAATTTGGATAGGAGTTGGTGTGACTCATGGGCAATTGTTAGTATGCTATAGATACTATAACACTGAAAAAATATATTAACTAAACAGAATTTACAAAAATTATGAACATACAATCCATATCTAGACAACTGCAAAAGTAGTGATGAAAAGATACGGAAAAGTGTAAACAGATTCCAGAGCCTACAGTGACACCATGTATTCAATGTAAATGTGCTTTCAGAAATGTCCAACGTTGTCATGGTTGCCAAAAAAACAAGCTTACTTCCCCCCAAACTTCACTATGTATAGCACATTTCCTCAAACTCATGTTGACATTTATTTACTTCAATTGAAGAGAGCACCAAGTTTTTATTAGAAGCAGGTTTATATTAAAGACAGGGCTTTATTGCTCATTCCCTCTGATCTATTTAATAATTAGCTTATGTTTTAGTATGAAGCCTCCTTTTTTCTCATCTGGTTTAGTGTTCTTTTTTAATGTTTTAATTAACTCGGAATGGAATATTAACACAGTGTTGAAAATATCATGTTTTTATTGTTTAATTTATTAAAGTGAATGAAATGCCTTTTAGTTATGCACATTAGCTACAAACACAGGGATTTTAGCCACCTTTAGTTTTACTCTGGCCTTTACCACGCTGACTAATGTTAGGTGTGTATGTCTGTGTGTTCATTAATTATCCAAAAACATGTCTCTTGTAGAAACATGATGAATTTAGATCCAGATGGCCGAATGAAGTGTAGCGTTGGATTTGTGATATGCAGTGCATTCTCTATTAATGAATTCTTATAGAAGACTTATAAGCACTTTGCTGCAGTGACAGAAAAGTGCATGCTATTAAAACTTTGTGTAAAAAAAGTGCATAGATAAGCTCAATTTACAATGAAATGGTTACTGAAACCAAGCATGCCGTTTGGTGCCACAGGAGAGAAATTTTAAGTCAATGTTCATGTAATGTTATTATGGTATTATAACTGGAGCTAGTCTCACACTGCAAGGTTTTAAATTCCTTGACACGTAAGAAAGTCCACAGATTTCAAGTTGTTTTAACTAAGTTAAGAAACGAAAAGAAGCAGAAGTTTGAGCATGTCAAGGACAACTGGAGGTTAATATCCTTTAAAGACAACTGGAAACGAGATGTTACAAGGTGTGAATAAGGATCAATCTTCTCCTGCATCTGCAACCATTTAACCTGCTGTTTTATCTTACATACAGTAGTGTTCAAAATAATAGCAGTCCAATGTGACTAACCAGATTAATCCAGGTTTTTAGTATATTTTTTATTGCTACATGGCAAAAAATTTACCAGTAGGTGCAGTAGATTCTCAGAAAACCAACAAGACCCAGCATTCATGATATGCACGCTCTTAAGGCTATGCAATTGGGCAATTAGTTGAAAGGGGTGTGTTCAAAAAAAAAAAATAGTGTCTGCCGTTGACTTTACAAACTCAAAACTATTTTGTACAAACTTTTTTGTTTCTAGGATTTAGCAATCCTGTGAATCACTAAATTAATATTTAGTTGTATGACCACAGTTTTTTATAACTGCTTCACATCTGTGTGGCATGGAGTCAACCAACTTGTGGCACCTTTCAGCTGTTATTCCACTCCAAGATTCTTTAACAACATTCCACAATTCATTTACATTTCTTGGTTTTGCTTCAGAAACAGCATTTTTGACATCACCCCGCAAGTTCTCGATTGGATTAAGGTCCGGGGATTGGGCTGGCCACTCCATAACATTAATTTTGTTGGTTTGGAACCAAGATTTTGCTCGTTTACTAGTGTGTTTGGGGTCATTGTCTTGTTGAAACACCCATTTCAAGGGCATGTCCTCTTCAGCATAAGGCAACATGACCTCTTCAAGTATTTTGACATATGCAAACTGATCCATGATCCCTGGTATGCGATAAATAGGCCCAACACCATAGTAGGAGAAACATGCCCATATCATGATGCTTGCACCACCATGCTTCACTGTCTTCACTGTGTACTGTGGCTTGAATTCAGAGTTTGGGGGTCGTCTCACAAACTGTCTGCGGCCCTTGGACCCAAAAAGAACAACTTTACTCTCATCAGTCCACAAAATGTTCCTCCATTTCTCTTTAGGCCAGTTGATGTGTTCTTTGGCAAATTGTAACCTCTTCTGCACATGCCTTTTTTTTAACAGAGGGACTTTGCGGGGGATTCTTGTAAATAGATTAGCTTCACACAGACGTCTTCTAACTGTCACAGTACTTACAGGTAACTCCAGACTGTCTTTGATCATCCTGGAGCTGATCATTGGCTGAGCCTTTGCCATTCTGGTTATTCTTCGATCCATTTTGATGGTTGTCTTCCGTTTTCTGCCACGTGTCTCTGGTTTTGCTCTCCATTTTAAGGTATTGGAGATCATTTTAGCTGAACAGCCTATAATTTTTTGCACCTCTTTATAAGTTTTCCCCTCTCCAGTCAACTTTTTAATCAAAGTACGCTGTTCTTCTGAACAATGTCTTGAACGACCCATTTTCCTCAGGCTTTCAAAGGGAAATGCATGTTCAACAAGTGCTGGCTTCATCCTTAAATAGGGGCCACCTGATTCACACCTGTTTTTTCAATAAAAATTGATGACCTCACTGATTGAATGCCACACTGCTATTTTTTTGAACACACCCCTTTCAACTAATTGCCCAATTGCACAGCCTTAAGAGCGTGCATATCATGAATGCTGGGTCTTGTTGGTTTTCTGAGAATCTACTGCACCTACTGGTAACTTGTTTGCCATGTAGCAATAAAAAATATTCTAATAACAGTGATTAATCTGGTAATGTCACATTGGACTGCTATTATTTTGAACACTACTGTATGTAGCCTCCAATTTACTGCTGCTCATTCAGCTGCTTAATTTTTCTCTAGTTCTTGCTCATTGTTATTATTCACATCTCAGAAAGTACTTTTCCTACTGAAATGGTTCAAATGGTTCAATGGTCAGGTGTAACCTGTGATTTGATTTTATGGTTATACCTGCTGGAGTTAGGATACTGTATTTAAAATTTTACATCGATTCACACACATTGCATATGCCTCTACCTTCAGTGAACCATGTTCATGAACACTTTTGAACAGGCTCTGCACTACTTATTCATAATTGATCTATAATATGATTTCCTAATCATCATTCCACTTTGAATTCAGGAGAGCTGGAATAGATCAGAGCTGCAGTGTGACAAGAGAATGCCGCTCTTATTGGTAAGGTCTTTTAATTTGCTTCAAACCCTTGAAACCACATGTAAGAAAATAGTCTTCATTGGGAAGTGCATTTGTAACGATGCAAATAATCCTCTGGGCTGTTTTTACTAAGGCCAAACTTCTGCTTTTTAAGTTACTGCAACTAGAAATTTCTATTTTGGCAATTAGAACGTTCCCACTCAGAAAGATGACACAAGAACTATTTTTTTTCCTGGACAATATAAGCCAAGGCCACCTGGGTCTGCCTCCCCTGAGTTGTGTGCTGCAAGTAGCCATTTTTATAGCTCGACCTGTCTTGGACATGAAAAAGTTGCATTAACACTTCTGTGCATTGCTAAAACAGCTGTCAAGTAATGCTTTTAAGACGCAAGCTTCTTTGTATGCTCTCAGAACTCTTGGACACAAAACTGCTCATTCCTTCTCTAGATAACTTGTGATAGAAAGAATCTTGTTGAGTTGAGCGGCCACATCCTTTTCTTCCTTTTGTTTGTCTGCCTGTTAAGTAGGTCAAAGTACAAGCTTTTAAAATTTGGTTTAAAAGCCTCATGTGATCCTTTATTGCTTCACTCCAGCATACATTTACAGGATTAGGCAAGCGAACGGAATAACAGTGTTTTCATTCTCACATCCATCACTTGTCAATGTGTTTGTTTTGCAGGTTAAAGCAGAGATTATTCCCAGTCTCGTGTATTTTTTTTCCACTGTTTTTTCCTCCAGGATAAAGTCCTCCTCTCCCCTCTTCCCTGCCTGCCCACTATATCTCTACCCTGGATACCATTTCACTCACCAGTGGTATGTCCTGTGAGGCACTGCAAACATAACCTATTGGGTATCAGATCTGGGGGATCCATTAATGCAGAGACAACAGGGAGCTTTGTGAATCGGTATTCGTTTTATTAATAATGGTCAAAACCAGGAATTCAAAAGATGCGAAAGTACAGATAAGGATAAGGCAAACTCGGTCATCGAAGCATGGAATACAGATGGGACACAAAGAGACTCACAAGGATTAAATGCTGGAATGCTCGCTAGATAGACAAGACAATCTGGCAAAGGAGGAAGGGAACACGGGGGTTGAATACATGAGGGACAGGAAGACAATTGGACACAGGTGGGACATATTAGGGAGAGGGAGTAATCAAACACACCTGAGGGACAAGACTAGACAGCAAGTGGGGAATAGACACATAGGGATTTCAAAACAAGAGGGGAAACACTGACTGACCCTAACAGACAGACACTTTCCACTAGCGGACCCTGACATAACCTAAGTACTTTTGGGTTTATAAATTTACCAAGGCATTATTCGTGGCTCATATATCATGTTAGGTGCCTTGGGCAAAAAAGTCTGTTGGGATTTTCTGTGTGGGAGTTGTGTTACATCAAAAACCACTTGAACAGTTTGTAATCATTTTGAATGTTTTTAAAAGAGAAAAACTTTTGTGAAACCTTTCAAATCTATTTCCTTAAATCTAAGAACAAAAAATTGCAAATACTGGGTGATTTCCATGATCAAAAATAAATGTGTTTTACTTTGCGAAAGTTATCTTGTGTTCTTGTGTTCAAAGTGGGATATAAGGTTTCAGAAATAAGGGAGGGAGCAAAAAATATCACTGTATTTCACCTTTGCAGAAGGTGAGTACACATTTTAAGTCGTATCTATTTCCTTTAGTTCTGCATGTGGTCCCAAACATTTAAAAATAAAGTGTGTCTCTTTCCTGAGAAGCAAAACTGAGGAGCAGTAAATAAATGACTGCCTGGTCTATTCTTCTGTTTGTTCCTGGACAGTAAGAACAATATTTGGAGATTTTAGTAAGAAAATAAAATTAATTATATGAGTTAAACAAATACAACTATAACTTTTGGCCCCTTTGTTTTAAGTGTGGCTCAGATGAGGGAACATTCTTACATTCCACTTGGCAGTTCCTTGAACGTCAGGGGTTTTGGCAGCAGGTATGGGACAAACTATCCAGTAGTCTTGGGGTATTTATGTTTTTATGTCGGACCGTCAAAATAGCCATGCTACTGTGGGGTATTGTACCAGGTACACTAGACACAGGGTTTGGGCCAAAATTCAAATCACACATGGTGAGAGAATTAGTCCAGTCTTGTTTTTTAAATGATATTAAAAACTATACCAGAATAAAACAAAAACAGAAAGAAACCAGAAACGAAGCCAAAGGAGAGCAAGGCAAAATTCCTAAATGAATTTTTTTCCTTCTATAACAAGCAGAAACGACAAAGAAACTACACTAAACAAGTTTTGCTTTTTGTTGAACAATAAAAATCCACATACTGAATTTCACTTTCGGGGGGTTAAAGTGCATGCTCCAAACTTATCTTTAAACGTGCACCATGTAGTCTCAGGGGAGGAGAGTTGTTTAAATTTGCACTTAGAATGTAGTAATTGGACAAAACATATTTACATTTAATTCTTCTATCACCATAAATCACGAAAAAATGTTTTGAAGCTCCTGGAACTAAACCCAAGTCCAGAAATATGCTTGTAAACGAAATGGTACACCCTGCTTTATAAACAACTGTTTAATGTTCCATTTTTCAGGGACCTAATTTTCCTTTTAGGAAAGTTTGTTTATTATTAAGAAAATACACTAAAGAAAATGGTCACTTCTCTGAAAGTGACACAGTGGGCTTATAACCAAACTTACACATCAGACACTCATTATCCACATAGTTAATCTGGATGGCATTACCTTGGCCTTCTTTCACCTCCGTAACATTGCTAAAATCCAGCACATCCTGTCTCAACACAATGCAGAAAAACTAGTTCACGCATTTGTTACATCCAGGCTGGATTACTGTAATTCTTTATTTTCAGGTTGCCCTAATAAGATTTTAAAAACTCTTCAGTTAATCCAAAATGCAGCAGCGCGTGTACTGACCAGAACTAATATCAGAGACCATATTTCCTCCGTACTGGCTTCTCTGCACTGGCTCCCAGTTAAATTCAGAATAGAATTTAAAATCTTTTTCCTCACCTACAAAGCTATTCATGGTCAGGCACCATCTTATCTTGAAGAGCTCATAGTACCCTATCACACATCCAGAACCTTCCGCTCCCAGGATGCAGGGTTATTGGTGATCCCAAGAATCTCCAAAAGTAGAATGGGAGGCAGAGCTTTCAGCTATCAAGCTCCGCTCCTGTGGAACTATCTTCCAGTCTTGGTACGGGAGGCAGACACACTCTCTGATTTTAAGAGTAGGCTTAAAACCTTCCTTTTTGATAAAGCTTATAGATAGGGCTGTCCTATCTAGCCCTATGCTGCTATAGGCGTAGGATGCTGGGGGAACACTCCATGATGCACTGAGCTTTCTTCTCTGCCCCCTCTGACTCGGACTCCATTTCTACCCCTCTAAATGTGCATATCCTTACACTAACTTTACTTCTTCCCTGGACTCTTTGTGTTTTATCATCCTGCAGGTCTTTCTAGGTCGCAGTGGGAGCTGCCTGATACCTACTGCTTAAATTAGGACAGGATATCCTGTGACTTGGAACAAGGCTGTATTTCAAAGTGCAAATCAGGATCCAGAGTTTACTATGGCTTCTGGACCAATAAACTACACCTGCTTGATGGATCAGTGCACATCATATATCCCTGGAGTTATAGATTCCACATACCCGGACTCCATTTCTGCTCCTCTAAATGTCCATATCCTTACACTAGCTTTACTTCTTTCCCAGAGTCTTTGGGCTTTGTCATCCTGCAGGTTTTCTAGGTTGCGGTAGGAGCTGCTTCTGGGATCCTGCCCGACACCTATTGCTCAAATAAGGACAGGAGATCCTGTAAATTGGATCCCAGGCTGGATTGCCCAGCCTAGCCCATGGATTACAATTACTTCTGGAACAACATACTATACCCACACTATATCTGGATTTTAAAGACTCATGAACTCTAACATTCTTAGTAAACTCTTATTGTCTTAATGTTTTTTTCTGTACAAGTGACATCTATTGCACGTCTGTCTGCTAGGGTTTTTTAAGATTTTACTCACCTCATTCGAGGGTCTAAGGGCAGAGGGTGCAGCATCTGTACAGTTTGTCAAAGCCCAGTGAGATGATATGTAAATTATGATTTGGGGCTGTACAAATAAAATTTGATTTGAAACTTTGATTTGATTTAATGAGGTCTTGTGCATCTCCTAATGGGATACTGAAATAAACTGGTCCTGCTGCCTTTAGTTACAACAGCTTTTAAACTAACTTTGCAGGTGACTGGTGTTCTTTTGAGGTCTGACATTGCAAAACCAAACCAGTTCCAAATGACTGACAAGACTGTGGCACTTTTGGGGATGAGCTCTTCTTTAATTGCATCAATGTTGTCGTGTTTGTGTGTGAGTAAAGTAATTACGGCATGGGCGGAGTGTAGGACTACATTTTGTGTAGACGATGCAATCTGAATTGAAATTGGAGACTGCAAGGAAGTGACAGTAGAGAGTGTAGCCAGACAGCATTGGATTGTAGTGTGTAGTATGACTCTGGTGGTGAGGAAGAGGAAGAGAGCAAAGGCAGAGCAGAGGATCAAATAGTGGAAGCTGAAAAAGGAAGACTGTTGTGAGGACTTCAGAGAGAAGTTTGGACAGGCTCTGGGTGGTTGATAAGAACTGCTAGATAACTATGTAACTACAGCAACAGTGATTAGAGAGACAGGTAGGGAGGTGTTTGGTGTGTCATCAGAGGATGGATGATAAGGAGACTTGGTGGTTGAATGAGGAAGTACAGAAGAGTATTTAGAGGAAGAGATTAATGAAAAAGGAATGGGATAGTGATAGAACAGAAAAGAATCAAAAGGAATACAAGGCGAAGAAGGGGGTGGCAAAGGCTAAACAGAAGGCGTATCATGAGCTGTATGAGAGGTTGGACACTAAGGAAGGAAAAAAGGATCTGTATCGTCTGGTGAGGCAGAGGGATCGAGCTGGGAAGGATGTGCAGCAGGTTCGGGTGATTAAGGACAGGGATGGAAATGTACTAACAAGTGAGGAGATGGTGCTGACAAGATGGAAGGAGTACTTTGAGGAGCTGATGAATGAAGAAAATGAGAAGGAAAGAAGGGGGACGAGGTAGAAACTGTGGAAAAGATGTTGGAAAGATTAGTAAAGATGAACCTAGAAAAGCTTTAAAGAGGATGAAGAATCGAAAGGTAGTTGGTCCTGATGACATACTGGTAGAGGTATGGAAGTATCTGGAAGAGATGGCAGTGGAGATTTTGACAAAACTGTTCAAAATTATCTTGAACAGTGAAAAGATGCCTGAGGAACAGAGGAAAAGTGTACTGGTGCCGATTTTTAAGAACAAGGATGGTATGCTGTGTTGTAGCAACTACAGAGGGACAAAGCTGATGAGCCACACAATGAAGATGTGCGAAAGAGTCGTGGAGAAGAAGTGATGATTTGTGAGCAGCAATATGGTTTCATGGCAAAAAAAAAAAAAGCACTACAGACGTCATGTTTGCTTTGAGAATGCTGATGGAAAAGTATAGAGAAGGTCAGAAGGAGCTGCATTGTGTCTTTGTGGATCTAGAGAAAGCCTATGATAGGGTGCCGAGGGAGGAACTGTGGTTCTGTATAAGGGAGTCTGGAGTGGCAGAGAAGTGTGTTATACTGGTGCAGGATACGTATGAGTGCAGTATGAATGTGGTGAGGTGTGCTGTAGGAGAGAGAGATGCCTTCAATGTGGAGGTGGGACTGCATCAAGGATCAGTCCTGAGCCCCTTCTTGTTTGCTATGGTGATGGACAGACTGACAGATGAGGTAGGAATCTCTGTGGACAATGATGTTTGTAGATGACATTGAAATCTGTATGAGAGCAGGGAGCAGGTTGGAGAAAACCTGGAGAGGTAGAGGTAAGTGCTAGAAAGAAGAGGAATGAAAGTCAGTTGTAGCAAG
Source organism: Mola mola (assembly GCA_001698575.1). Lineage (NCBI taxonomy): Eukaryota > Metazoa > Chordata > Actinopteri > Tetraodontiformes > Molidae > Mola > Mola mola. Next base: position 1,105,815 of record KV751333.1, on the reverse strand, counting down.
ACAGGATACATGTTGGTGAATGAAAGGGAGGCAAGTGGAAAGGTGAAGTTACAGGGAATAGAGGTCGAAATGGTACATGAGTTTAAGTACTTGGGGTCAACTTTTCAGAACAACGAAAGAAGAGGATGTAGAGGAAAGGGAGAGAGCTGGGCAAAGACGAAGGAAGAAAAAGGAAGAAGAAGAAATATACTAGAAATCATATTGCACAAGATTCAGGGGCATGACAGCTTCAAGGCTCAAGGAAATTTATAAGGAATGTCTTGTGGCAAATCAGATGTCCCATTTGTAATGCAACTCTCTGAAATGAATAGCTGTGTCTATAAGTTATGTAAAGAAAATAACTGAATTAGTTATTCAACAAGGTATGGTGACCTTTTTTGGATTAAATGAAAAATCTCACGTTGTAGACTAATCATAAAACTGTATAGTCCTCCTGTTGTGAATTTCTGCTTGACTATGTGTTGCCTGAGGTGTCGCTCACTGTTTTATCATGGTTTTTTTTTTAATTATATTTGGCTCTCATTGGGAATAATATCAATTTATTTTTATGATTTATTTATGGTGCTTTGTGTTGTTTACATTTGTTGCTTGTATGCTGTTTATTGATTTATTGTATTTCAGAAAAAATAAATGAATTAGACAAAAAAACAGGATCTGGATAGAATTTCATAGTACTTTCATTTACACAACCATTGTCAACTTTTCTGCTTTTATTGCTGAGCGATGAAACACTATCTCTATAACCACATCAGATCAAATCACAGACAAAGACCCATTTCATTTCCCTGTTTTACACAAACTAATAAATGGATCTTGGTTCCCACGAACAGTCACATAAATGCTTACCTCCCAGAAAATAAGGCTATGTTTTAATTAAGGAAAGGAAAAAAAACCCTCCCCATTTGGCAGCACTTGACAACCCATGGACACAGCTCATTAGCAAAAGAAATCTCAGTGATTTTGGAGAAATATGTGCTTTCATTGGCCCAAGGGCAATGTTCCTTCCGACTGCTCTCACACAGTCAGTTCCTCTGTCCACCCTTTCAGTTCCTCTCTGACCCTGTCTCAGCAGACAGCACCAAGTGGTCATGACAAATATCACATCTGCATAGCCATAGTTCGGTTTCTTTCTTTGTGTGCACTATATGTGGGTGCTGGACTTTCGCATTTTATCCACACCAATATTCCCACTATACTTTTAGCAATGAATTCCTGAGAAAATATCTGGGTCCTTACCTGTTAAACTCTCCACTATATTCACCAGCATGTGTGTCTGCTGGTTGGTGTTTGGGAGGTAGTGTGCCTTGACTTTTTCTTTTTCTTTTTTTTTCTTTTTTTTGGTGCCAAAAACAGCAGTCTGATAAAGCAGGGACTGAGACTAATGACAGCAATTAAGAAGAGAAAAAAAGAGATGAAATATGATACAACACATGAAAAATAAAATTGATAAATAAAATAAATCTAAAATAACAGGTAACTCTCTGTCATTTGTACTATTTCAGCAAAAAAAAGAGAAAAAAGCATGAAATGTGAATAGCCAACAATCAGTATTAGAATCACACATGAACAGTACTTAAATGCAGACTGAAGATGTAAAAAATACCAGAAAAGACTTATCCTGATTTAGGCCTCATAATATATCATCTCCAGTTCTCTCTAAACAGTATAAACCTGTTTTGGCCAACTATCCATATTCATTCAACCTCTTGGGGTTCTTGTATCTGATTGTGGTTAAAGCAAGATGAAATCTGTGGAGTTTCGTATTAAGTTAGTTTGTTTTGTTGTAGTAACGTTGCATGAACGCAAAAGTTTCGATATCTCTTTTGTTAAGTTAGTTTGTTTTGTTGTAGTAACGTTGCATGAACGCAAAAGTTTCAATATCTCTTTTGTGGCACCATGCATCACTTCAGCAACTAACATTTACTAACTGCAAACTAAACATATTTACACTTTGACTGACTGCAGTAATAATAGCATGTACTTTCCTGTGCTTGTAGTTCTGTCACATACCAGGAGAAACTGGATCGCGACCAACCCTCACCCTCCACTCTCAACTCGGGTGCTTAGAGAGAAACGAAGGTTCACTGTGTGTACAAAATGTGTTCATATTGAATTGTCAAACTAAGTCAAAACAACACTGAACTTCGTTGGGTCCCCAGCAAGCAGACCTGTCAAGTATTGAGTAGTTTTATATAAATAGTTCAAAAGGTGCAAACCACTGACTGACTCACTTGATCTTTCTCTTCTTGCTTTATCTTGCCACAGTGTGGCACAGTGGGAGCTGCTTCATATTGGCTTACTGTACAGTGTTGTGAGGTTGAAATGTAGACACACGTTTATGGAAGTTAAATTACTATAATCCAGTGGTTTTTGTGTTTTTTTAAGCCCTTTTTCCTAAGTGTATTTTCTCATTTTCAAATTTGTACTTTGCATAGTTTTATATGACAATTCTTTGTCAAAACAAATCTGTGTTATTTTTCTATACATGTATCTTTTCAAACAGTGTTTCTAAGTGTGGATTAGGAGGTTTGTTAATAATTTCTCAATAGACAAATCAACTTGCATTCATTTTACCATCCACTTAAGAGTTACATGAGATGTGTGCCATGAGATTTGACTGAAAGCTTCAACCACATGAGGCAAGTCATCATATGCTTTGTATGCCTCTGCACACAAGAGCAAAGATTGTTGCCGTCGTCCATCTGCAAGCTATAGTTGTGGTTGTGCAGGCTTGTCAGTTTGACGGCTTCCTGTTTCCTGACACTGGGGTACCCCGCAGGAAAGAAAGCAGTCACCCACTGTGATATATCTACAGAGTATTAGTATGGGCTAGCTACAATGGCAGAGGCCCACACACAATGCAGAAAAGTACTGTACAGCAGCACAAAATGACACATTCCATGCAAGACAGCGTGTGGGATTCCTATTCTTTTGTCAGTTACAGGTCTGAACAGCCATACAAACAATTACAGACCAATAGACAAGTATGATTGCAATGATTAGAAATCTCACCAGTAGTTATGAATATTACTTGCAATGAATAGGGAGTACAGGGAGAAAGAGATCAGTCGAGTAATTACATATTTTTTGAGGTTAAGCACAGCTTTAGCAGGCATTGATGGCCAATTCTAGTGTTAAGCATTAATGTGATTGTCCGTTTTTGTTCAACCACTGCCAATCTGAGCTGAGCTGAGCAAGGTCCGAACCCTGCGCTGCTCCAGTAGTTGACCTCGGACGTCTGAGTGGGAGCTGAGCCACAGCAGCCAGGACAGGACTTCAGTCAAACGATATGGCCAGCTGGATGCAGCAGAAAGTTCATTTCTTGCCTGTTTTTTTATTAAACCAAAGCTGGGCTGGTTCTCCTGTACAGTGGTGAGTTTTAAGTTCAGTCTATGCAGTGACACAGATAAATGGGATTGTCATTCTTGCACCTGTTTAAGCAATAATGCTGTAATCAGAAAGCTCTGGCAAAACAGAGAATTAGATTATCAGAACATCCATCCATCCATTTTCTACCGCTTATCCTGTTAGGGGTCGCAGGGGGGGCTGGAGCCTATCTCAGCATCTTTGGGCGAAGGCGGGGTCACCCTGGACAAGTTGCCAGTTCATTGCAGGGCTGACATATAGAGACAAACAACCATCCACACTCACATTCACACCTACAGGCAATTTAGAGTGACCAATTAACCTAACCCCCAGTTTGCATGTTTTTGGACTGTGAGAGGAAGCCGGAGTACCCGGAGAGAACCCACGCAGACACAGGGAGAACATGCAAACTCCACACAGAAACACCCTGACCTGGAATCAAACCCAGGACCTTCTTGCTGTGAGGCTCTGTGCTAACCACTGCACCACTGTGCCGCCCCAGCCTCATTATCAGAACATTCTCATAATAATAAGGTATCAGGTGAATCACTGTTGTCTTAGTAACGTAACCTTTATCACTTTCATTTTTTTTCGACAAGAGTTTAGTCTTAATTAGTAGTAATTTTGTAATTAATATCTACAGTGTGCTGAAGATGCAAAAATCAATCCTGGGCTGCTTGCAGAATTTAGAAGAGAGAAATGGGAAAAATTCAATGGAATTGATATGTCATTATCAAATAATAACTATGCAATGATTTCAATATGTTGAATGATAAAGGTCATACTAGACTTTAGGAACAGGCGACACAACCAATAACCTCAACACAAAGGCCACTTTAGCTTTCAACCAAATGTTAAGATGTAAACATTCTTATTCCTCTGAGTATTTTTAGGACTTAATTTCAACTAACACACCGAGCCATCCACGTGATTTATCAAACCAGGCCACCTTCTTCAATTGCTCCGTGGTCCAGTTCTGATGCTCACATGCCCATTGTTGGTGCTTTTGGCAATGGACAGGGGTCAGCATGGGCACCCTGACCGGTCTCCAGCTATTCAGCACCATACGCAACAAACTGCGATGCACTGTGTATTCTTACACCTTTCAATCAGTACCAGCATTGACTTCTTCAGCAATTTGAGCAACAGTAGCTCATCTGTTGGATTACACGGGCCAGCCTTCGCTCCCTACATGCATCAGTGAGCCTTGGCTTCCCATGACCCTGTCACCGGTTCATCACTGTTCCTTCCTTGGATCACTTTTGATAGATACGGACCACTGCAGACTAGGAAAACCCCACAAGAGCTGCAATTTCTGAGATTCTCTGACCCAGTTGTCTAGCCATCACAATTTGGCCCTTGTCAATCTGGTTCAAATCCTTATGCTTGCCCATTTTTCTTGCCACCCACTAACAGGTGCCATGATGAAGAGATAATCAGTGTTATTCACTTCACCTGTCAGCTTCCATAATGTCATGCCTGATTAGTGTATACTGTATGTCATTGACAAACTAATCAATATGTCAAAACAATTAAATGACACATGTAACATTTTATAGCGTGGATAAAAAAGGACTCTGCTACATATGTCAAGCAGTAAACTGTCTGCCAATAATTGTGTCTTGGCATTAGTGAGGTGGACTACAGGGACGTTATAAATTGTCATGTCGAACGTTTTACCTGTGTCCAAACAGCTCAAGATGAGCCAAAGGAGAGATTAATTGCTCTCTTGTGATTTTAGAGCTCGGACAGCCAGGAAGTTTTACTCCTGAGAGACAGCAGCTCATACAATCGACTCCAGCTGGATGTCTCCACTTCTCACTTTCCAACATTTTTTTGGCCAGAAAAAAAGATGTGAAACTGCTCTGCTTCTTGTTAACACCAGAAGTTTGCACAGTGCTACGATACAGTACAGACACCTGACAGACACTGTAGTGAAGTACTACAGAGGAAAGGTACTTGTATTTTTATTTTCCAGAGGCAACCCACTACATCTGTCTGACATTTTTAGTTACTGCTTCTGTTCACATTACAATGTTTCATCCTGACCAGGTGAACCCATATGGTTCTTTAATGCATTGGGAAAACTCTACTTCTTTTTATGCTATAAACTTTTTAAAAACCCTCTCGGATTTGCCAGAAACTGCATTGTCACAAAGCTGAAAACACTGCAACCAAACACACAAAGGCTGCAAAAAACCACAACGTAGACAAAAGATAAAGTAGAGAAAAAAAATAACTTCTTAATCAATCCAAATTTTTTTCTTACAATGAAAAGAAATAGTCTGGCTGTGACTGTGTTAATTTGATATTCTTATCCAAATCAATCATTATCAAGACAACTTTTGGTCACAAACTGTAGCAACAAAAAGCATGTTCAATTTTTATTCAGCAACATATTGTCCTCAGAGAACATCTTAGGCCGCTTTTAATTATTTTAATTATTCATAAATTTGCAGTGTATGTGCTGTCGAAACAAAGATGTTTTCTTAATTTGATAGTTTTATCTTTTTACATGTTTTCCTAATGCCAAATTCAGACTGGACAATTTTCAAAGTCTTGCATGGTTCCCCAGTTCGCACTATACAAATCGCTGACTTGATCGAGATTCTTGCAGTCATTTCAACTTAAAAAACTAGGAGAAACTAGTCTGGTTACAAAAAGTGACTCAGGAAATGACAATTGGCAAATTATTCCACAGGCAAATTTCAAAATGGACATCCGACAAAAATCAAACATTTTTATTTGTTCCTAAACACAGAAAAAGAAAAAGAAAATTTTGTGAAAACAGGACTGGTGTGGGCTGCATGGATTGTCCGTTCTGCAAAGAGACATGATATGTTTGTTTATGTTGTAGTCTTCTTCCAGGTTTTAGCATCTAACACTGTCTTCGGCTTTACCTCAAGTGTTCAGCTATCTGGCTGCAGTTGTAACTTATTATTTGTTCTGTAGATATTTAGACTACTAAAAAATCAAGTTGGAGGTAGCAATGTCTCAGTGAGCCTCTCACATTGCATCTTTGAAGAGTCAACCACTTATTACTATGGGTTATGGGTGACTGCAGATCTGGCTCCAATGTGAGGGTCTTGTTGACAAGCTCCCAAATTTGTCTGCAAAAGAAAGATCAGGCTAAAATTCATTTAGTTTGAATTAGGCTTCAGTTGCAGTGCTTTAATATTTCTTGGCTACCTTATAAAACACTCACAGGGAATTTTTTTTTTCCTGCATAATAGTACCTTTGTGACTCACTGTTGCTTTATTTGAAAAATTAGAATACTCCTTCCACTAAGAGTCTCCATGCTGCACATTATTGTCCAATCTCACTATAACATTTTTTTTTCATTTTCACAATGATCAGCATTATTTGAGTTCCATGTGACAGTGAAAGTCAATATTGGCTTATTATTTTAAAGGTACCAATGTTTTTTTTTCTTACTAAGTTTTGTTCCCTAAATCTAACCAAACTGTGTCTAAAAACATATTTTTATACTGCTAACATACAGATTTGAGGCCCTAA
>KV751333.1:1065068-1098801 GCA_001698575.1 Mola mola | reverse complement strand
TATAACTGTTCATGAAGACTTATATAATATGTCCCTTAACTTTTTAAAGCGTTTTTGGAGAAAATTTCTCTTATTACCACCTAACTGCTCTTGCAGGGCAAAATGTCCTTTTTAAATGAATGCGGCAGATACATGGAAACAGTAGCAGAGGCATAGATTCATGGAGCGTGATGAAAATAGTAATACAGAACATATCCTATTAAACCAGACCGCTTTCAAATGTTTTCTAAGCTTATTGAACTAGTGAATTCTGCTTTTATTGTTAAATTTAGCAATAATTATTATTTCTAAAAAATGCGCTTTTCACTATCATCAACACGATCGTGCACTGGTCACTTTACATTAAAGCAGGGTGTAGAAACTAGCTGCCTCTTTCTTATACTAATTCTTAGACAGGCAAGCACATGACTAATGACTAGGACATGAATTCAGGGAGTTATGGAAAATTTTGAGGAGGAGACAGTGACTGACCCTCTAAAGGGATATGCCAGGACCAGCTCGGAGGACAGTACATACGTTAATGTACAGTAAAGTATCATGCAAATAGGTTTTTTTTCCCCCTGGTTTTCACCACCTCCAGTGTGATGCATCATTAAACATATATTTTCCCACCCCTCCCTCTCCAGCTGTGAAAATATTTTCTCTGTGGAACGTCTGTTGGAGGAATGTGGAGACAGAGGTTACCCATTTCCTGTGCGTAAAGGTGCCAAGTGGTATACACCCACACAGCCACCATCCTCTCTGCTGACTTCCCAAGCCTGCTGCATACATATCCTAGCATCCTTACTCTCACTTATACCCACAGATATATTTATGTGTGAATGAAACCCTGTACAGTATTTGGAACCAATATGAGTGCATATGAGTGACTCCAATCAGGAAAATTCCCTCCTGCCTACTTAATATGGAAAAACAGATCATCTCTAAGGAAAACCATTCAGTCTCTTGTCACTGGTGCTAAGCAGTCTCATCTACTTAAGACAGTCCATTTTTACATTATGGTCATGTGAAGAAGTTTACGTTATTTTAGTCATGTTAATGTGGCACTTGATTACATGGGTGTCACAATTCTAAAAATCCATGACACATCTAGATCTGGAGAGATCTGAAAAGATCTTATTCCTTGGCAAATGTCAAATTCTTCTTTGTATTGGTGTTGATATGTAGGTTTTGGATTAGGCAAGTTGAAATGATATAAAATAAAGAATAAAGAAAAAACAAAAAAAAGAGAAAGAGAAAAATTAAAGAATCCAGTGTTCAACAAAGCAAACATGCCACCGTTCAGGGACTCAACTATTAGCAACATAAGACAGAAAATCAGTTTGTTGTGAGTTAAATTCACCCAGAATAACCTTCTTCCAAAAAAGCTGACAAGGATCTGTAAAAAAAAAAAAAAAAAAAAAAAAAAAGAAAAAAAATCAGCATCAGATGCTATCAGAGGACAGACAGAGTTTTAGTATAGTTAAATGGAACACATCAGGATAAGGCAGACAATCACAATGGTGGGGAGACAGGAAAAGAAGTGGGAATGGAGTCTAAAATGAGAGAGAGAATGGGTGGCAAATGCATAAAGAAAGATAGTAACAGTTTATTGCTTTAAATTTACTGGGTTTGGTTTATAGTGACACATTGGTTTGGGTGCTGTGCTTACATTATTTTATGTTATTATTTGTGGTTTAAACAAAGTTAAATGACCTAATAATACAACAGAGGAGCCTTAAGAAGTGGAAAAAGTACTGAGCACAATCTTGAGTTGCTATAAATTCCTATAAACCTCCAAAAGTAGTACTAGCTTAATATTTTGTCACAGTGAAGTTTTGGGGGGTTCTACTCAATGGGAGGCAAAAAGTACATCATTCAATGAAAAATGGCAGCGTGAATCAGCTGAAATACTGAAGGAGTAATTGCTCATGTCATTGGGCTGGTAGTCTTCAAAGTAAAGCAAATAGCACCAATTGGAGAATAAAGGCTAAGATACTATAAATCAGAGCAGCTTAGCACCAAGCATTATACATAATATAAGCAAATGATCCTGTTATACCCTTACACTTAAACACCCAGTTAATGTTTTAGGTAGATGTTTTAGGTATATGCACACATTTTTTTTTTAATTTACGTATCATCATCCCTCATTATTAAACCTAAACTACAAAATATAACTAAACAGAGGCAAACTAAGACCTTACATTCATGCTAGCAGCAATGTTAACTCAATTTAGGCACCCAAACACCCAAAATGGCAACCTAATTGTGGTGCAAGAGTACTGAAGTTGTAATTGAAGTTCATCTTCTGTAGACCATAAATGTCAAATTTGCAGCATGATGGCCTAGTCTATGAACAGTGCTGCGATAACCCCCGAGTCACAAAACAAAAATAGCTTTTGTCAGTCTGTTTTGTTCACATGTTGACAGCTATGGGCACTTTTAGGACAGCAGGTCAGTTGCTATCCTTTGACTGCACTCTTAGCTTCAACCTACACCATGGTCTGCTTCTTCTGGCTCTGACTTTGTATCTATAAATATCACTATACCAGTGTTATATAGTAGTACATCTCAAAAAATTGGAATATTGTGGTAAAGTTCTTTTTTAAATGGAATTTACTGTATGTGTAATTTAATTATATAATTTAAAAGTTAAAAAAGTTGATCTGGTCCCCAATAATTAAATTCATTAGGTAGTGTCGCTGGGGGTTGGGCCTTTGCCACCCCTGGCCCCTGGGCTGGTGCCTGTGGGTCATGGTCTGTGGGCTGCCCAGGTGGCTGTGGGGCGGCGGGTCCCTGGTTGGTGGGGCTCTGTGGCCATGGGCCTGCGCTCGGGAAGGCGGCCCCGGGTGGGCCCAGGGGGCTTCCACTCTCGTGTTCCCCGGTGGGTCTCCCCTGACTGGCAGCTGCTGCTTCTGTGTTCTCCTGCTGGTTCTCCTTTGTGTCGGGCCTGCGGCTGTCCCTGGGTTCGGTGTCCCGGGGCCCCTTGTGTTCTGGGGTGTTGTTGGGTGCTCTGGTTGCCTCGGTCATGACTTTCCAGCTGCTTGGGGTTTGGGGGGTGGTGTTCACCCTCCCTCGTCAACTACCTACAACATCCAATGACAAACTTACATGCACATGCACATGCACACACACGCACACAGTAGTGTAGATGCAATTGCATCATGAACACTACTGAGTTATTCCTTTAGTAATTTCCGTTAAGACTGTAAATGTATTGTTATTTATTGTTATTGTAGTAGCTGTTGTTGTTGTTGTGCTCTTTGTGTTCCCCAACCCCTCTGTCTTCCTTGACCTGTCTCTTTCCTCATTTTATATCCACTCTTTTGCCTCACGCAATCCAGTAGCCATGCACTTAAAGTTAAACACAGATCTCAACAGGAGGAGTATATCAGGCTCCTCCTTTGTAGAGCAAATCTGTTGTAGCACAACAAGGCATCCATAACCTTCACACTGCATGCCTCAGCTGCTGAACAGGACAGGTTAAAAAGAAAATAACATCAGCACTGCATTAACCATATTTTACAGCCTGCCTTCTTCTGCCAGATCATACATATCCTTCAGGAATAGCTCAAGGAACATGACAAAGAGTCAAGGTTCAAACACTACCTCCAGTCGTCATGCCGAAGTGTGCAACATACTGACCCTTGAATTGCCCCAGAAGGCATGCACTGTAGCTTTGGTGTGTGAATGTATGAATCGTTACTACTTTTAACAGTGCAACGTACATGATAGTCTCCAGCCCCTGGGGGTCCCCTATAGTCATGCTGAGGAAGAAAGACCTCTCGTGACGGCCCTGTGTTGATTTCCCCCGCCTCAATGCTGTCATACGCAAGAACACCTACCCCCTGCCTAGGAACGATGACGCCCCCAATTTCATTGCTGGTTCAGCTCCACTAATTGGCAGCAGTTACCGGCAGATGGAATTGGCTCCAGAGGCACAGCCTAAGACTGCATTCACCATCGGCCAGGGATCATGGCAGTTCTGGGTGATGCTGATCGGCCTCTGCAACGCCCCAGCCACCTTTGAGTACCTGATGGAGAGGATCTTGGCTGATATTCCCCAGACTAGCTATGTTGTGTATTTGGACTATCTCCTGGTTCATGCTGCGAGGGTTACGAGGGTGCTCTGGCCAACCTGTGGGATGTGTTCCAAGCCATCCCCTGGGCACGCCTCCGACTCCACCCAAAGAAAATGCCACCTCTTCTGCTGAGAGACTGCGTTCCTGGATGATGTGGTTAGTGCCGCAGGAGTATCTACTGATCCAGCCAAGGTTGCTGCGGTGAGAGACTGACATCACGGAACATCAGAGAGCTGCAGAGGTTTCTGTGTCTAGCTTCCCATTATCGGCGTTACATCGGAGACTTAGTCACCATTGCCAGTCCCATGCATCAGCTGACCCAGAAGCGGCAAGTCGTCCAGTGGAGTAAAGGCTTTTGTACAGCTCCATTCAGCCCTTGTCAGGGCTCCTGTGCTGGTTTATCCTGACCCCCAGCGTCCTTTCATCATTGACACTGAATCCAGCAGTGAAAGTCTTGGGGCACTTCTGTCCCAAGAGGGGGATCAGGGAGAATAGGTTGTGGCCTACTTCAGCCGCTCCTTCACTCGACCAGAGAGGAAATACTGCGTCAACCATCGGGAGCTGTTATCAGTCATCTCCAGTCTTCGCCACTCCCGTCTATACCTCTATGGTCGGCAGTTCCTGCTGCGTACTGACCATGCCTCCCGACCTGGCTCCTCAACTTCAAAGATCCAGAGGGGCAGGTGGCCCGTTGGCTGGAGACATTGCAGGAATATGACTTTGAGATTTGCCATCGTGCTGGCCGTCTCCACGCCAACGCTAATTCTCTGTCCCGTCGTCCCTGTCAGGACGAAGATGGATGCTGTAACTGCTTGCGTGAAGCAGAGCGGGATGCTGTGGCATCCATGGGGGCATCACTTCAGGACACCTCATCGAGTGGTATCGGCAGTTCAGGATCAGTGGACATCTTGGGTCTCTTCACTCCCACCGAGTGAGGTAACCGCTATATTCTGGTTGTCATGGCCTACTTCACAAAGTGGCCTGAGGCACACGCATTTCCAGACCAGAGTGCTGCAACCACCGCTGAACATCTGGTGAATGATATGTTCTGCCGCTTTGGGGCTCCTGAGGAGTTGCACAGTGACCAAGGTCGGAACTTTGAAGCCCAAGTGTTCCAGGAGGTTTGTAAACGGCTGGGCATTAAGAAGATGAGGACAACACCACTACATCCCCAGAGTGACGTGCTGGCGGAGTGGTTCATCGCAGCCATCCTGACCAGCCGCCAGCAACAGAACTGGGACTTGCACTTGCTGACAGCTGTGCACCCCAGTGGATTTGATGGAAGAGGGTTCTTTGCCCAAAGTTAATGTCCCATTGGGTGTACGGTGCTAGAAAAACTGTCTGATGTCGTCTACAGGGTGCGGCTGGTCCGGAGGAATAGGGTGGTTTTGCTCCACCTTGACTGGCTTGCTCCCTTCCAGCCTTGGCCACAAAAGAACCAGATTTGGATCCTCCAGTGGACTTGTCCCTGCCTTTGGCAACACCTAAAGGCCCGGGGTGGAGCAGTGTAGCGTGGGTAGCTGTGGGTGGTCAGTGTTCAGTGTTCCAAGTTCAGTATTCAGTGCAGGGGTGTGGGGTTTTTGCTGTTTGCATGGTTTGTGTAAGTGTATATGCATGGCGGAGGTGGGGGCATTACAATCTAGGTTCATGTTGTGCATGTTAGCAATGTCACCTGGACTGAAGTGAGTAGGACAAAAGTTGTGGTCACTGCTGTGTTCACCTACTAGGACATGAGAGTGCTTGTCAAAATAAAAAGCCTTTTCTGCATGAAACAGCTGGTGATTATTATTCTCACATTAGCACAGTAAAGAGTGCTGCAATACTATACTCGCACTATATCTGGATTTATAAACTCATATGAACGCAAACGTTGTTAGTAAACTCTTATTGTCTTATTGCTGTTGTGTTCTGTACAAGTGACATTTATTGCACGTCTGTCTGTCTTAGGAAGAAGGATCCCACCTCTGTGGTTCCTCCTGAGGTTTCTTATTTTCCCTGTTTAGGGTTTTTTAAATTTTTCCTCATCTGGTTCAAGGGTCTAAGGCAGAGGATGTCACATCTGTGCAGTTTGTCAAATCCCAGTGAGATAATATGTAAATTGTGATTTGGGGCTATACAAATACAATTTGATTTGATTTGATTTGATTTAATCAGGTATACATTATTGATGCATCCAGTTTACTTTACTTAACACATAAATCATTATGAATGCATTTTAATTCACTATGAATCTCGCTGTAATGAAAAATAGTAATGACCATCAAAGAAAGTGTTACAAAATATATTGTAGGTGGATCATTAGTAATGTATTAAGTGGGTGAGACATTTGTAAAAGTCAACATATTAATTCTGTTGAGGGAAATATTTAAAATGGTTATCAGTTTGATGCAGAGACATTTTGACTTGTTTCAATAGTTGAAAACATTGATTTTGTTCCATATGAAATCCATCACAACTTAAAGTCCCAAGAACACTTCTTTCTTCTATCTACTGTCAACATACTGTGCTCAGTTATATTTATGAGCAATAAATATCTTTCAGATTTCCGTACAAATCAGAAAAAAAAATCTAATCTATCACTTATAAAAAAGCATAGGTACCATTTGCAGGACTGACAGAAAATTCAGACACCTCAGTTCAGACTGTGTTTAATGAGGATGAATCATGCTAATGAGTTGTCTCATCCTTGGAAGAAATAATTTAATCCTTTATTCCAAACACTGTAGCTATGCTAACTAATCTCTAACTAAACTACTCTTGAACAAACATTTGGCTATTTTAATCAATGACCTTGTTCCACACTTTTCCATTTTTCTTATTTATCGCTCTTCTCTCAACGTTTCATCGCTCTCTTCTCTTTCTTGATTTGTCCCTGTCAGCCCATCTCTAAAATTTTTCCCCTCTTTCTCCCTGAGATGATTTAAAATGCTTGTATCAGTTCTTTAGATTTCCTTTGTATTTGTATATTTTCTCAAGACTAAGGGCCTTATGATGAATTAAACAGGATTTGTTCCAGACAATAACCCTGTAATAATCAATTATTATGAGCACTAAGTTCAATGTGCAGAGGAATTGACAAAATAAAAGAATCCTCTTATCTACTTATCTATGCAGATAACTATCTTAAGCAATGCTGTAGGTTCGGTGGTGATTAGGCTCAGTGCATCAGTCATTTGCACTTTAAATGTATAACAAGATTTGATAACATATGCCCAAAACACAACTGGGACCTTGTCACATTTTAGTCAACATATTTTCTTCACATACATGACCACAGCAATTAATTTAAACCCTGAACTTCCTCTCCCCCGTATATAAGTACAGTACTTGTCTTATGATCGTGCTATCACACAGATTGTAAGATTATTCCATTTGTAGTAATGATTCACTCATTAAATTTATTGTAACATTTTACTCATTTAAAAGAATACATAATGTTTCAACAGAAAATGACAGTGAGCAATTAAGGAATATTAACCTACTGCATTGAAATAAACATCCACTAAGGGTCAGCGTATTTCTAATGCTGGTCCCAAGCAGGCAAGAATAAATGGTAAGGGGTTGAGGGTTGCATCAGTAAGGGCATCCGGTGTAAAAACTGAGCCAAATCAAACATGCATATCACAAAAACGAATTACATACTGGATCAGTCGGGGCCCGGGTTAACAACGACCACCACTGGTGCTGTTGACAATCACGGAACAGTTGGAAATTGGGCTACTGTTAGTCAAAAAACAAGATGAGGGAAATGCGTTAGGAGACGGAACGAGAAGAGATAAGTCAAAGGTGTAGGACTGAGAGTAGGAACACCAAATGTTGGCACAATGACAGGCAAAGGTAGAGAGCCGGCTCACGAGACGAAAGGTAGCTGTTTTGTGTGTGCAAGAGACCAGGTGGAAGGGCAGCAAGACTAGAAACAGTGAAGCAGGGTTCAAACTGTACTATCCTGGTGTCCATATGAAGAGAAATGGAGTATGTGGGATCCTGAAGGAGGAGTATGCAAAGAATGTCGTAGAGGTGAAAAAGAGTGTCGGACAGGGTCATGAGTGTGAAGCTGGAAATTGAAAGTGTTATATTGAATGTTATCATTGGTTATGTCCCACATATTGGCTGTGAGATAGAACAGAAAGAGAAATTTTGGAGTGAGAACTGGTAGAGAGTGGTAGTTGAAGCTGTAAAGAGTATTCTCAAGTAGGAGAGAGTGGTGATTGGAGCAGACTTCAATGGGCACATTGATGAAGGGAACAGAGTTTATGAGGAGGTGATGCGCAGGTTTGGTGTCAAGGAAAGGCACCTGGAAGCACAGATGGCAGTGGATTTTGCAAAAAGAATGGAAAAAGCAGTGATGAATACCTACTTCCAAAAAAGGGAAGAACACAGGGTGACATAAAAGTGGAGGCAAGAGCACACAGGTGGACTACATTTTCTGAAAACGATTCAACCTGAGACAGATTGGAGACTGCGAGGTAGTGACAGGAGAGAGTGTAGCCAGACAGCATCGGATGGCAGTGGTAGGCTGACTGTGGTCGTGAAGAATAGAGGTGGAGGTAGAGCAGGGGAGGTTGAGCAGAGGATCAAATGGTGGAAACTGAAAAAGGAAGACTGCTGTGAGGACTTCAGGGAGAGGTTGAGACAGGCTCTGGGTGGTTGTGAACAACTGCCACATGACTGGGTAACTACTACAACAGTGATCAGGGAGACAGGTAGGAAGGTGTTTGGTGTGTCATCTGGACAGAGGAAGGAAGATAAGCAGACTTGGTGGTGGAATGAGGAAGTACAGGAGAGTATTCAGAGGAAGAGGTTGGCATGATAGAAATGGAATAGTGAGAGAATGGAAGACGACAGGAATACAAGGAAATGCAACGTAAGGTGAAGAGGGAGATGGCAACGGCTAAATATAAGGCATCTGATTAGCTTTATGATAGGTTAGACATTAAGGAAGGAGAAAAGGATCTTTATTGACTGGCGAGACAGAGGGATCAAGCTGGGAGGGATGTGCAGCAAGTTAGGTTGATTAAGGACAGGGATGGAAATGTACTAATTATCAGGTTAAGACTCTGGAGTATTCAGTTGCAGAGACACAAAGGGAAGTTCCTTAATAAAGACGTTTAATCAGAAAAATGCTTACGCCAGGAGATCAGACTAAGGAGCAAAGGTACTATTCTAGGAAACAGGCAAACTCAGAAATTGAAAGACAAACAGGACCATGCATGAGGAAACTCACAAAAGATACAACACTGCCAATCTGGCACAGGACAATCTGGCACGGGAGGAAAGGAATACACAGCTTAGATACTCAAGGAGGGGGTAGTCAATTAGACAAAGGTTAAACACATTAGGGAGGGGGGAGCAATCACACAGGAGGATAGAAAACCTGACATGGGGATTAAGACACAACAGAATTTCAAAGTAAAATGGGGAACACAGATTGACCCTAACAAACAGACACATAAAACTACCGGACCCTGGCACTAATAAGTGAGGAGAGTGTGCTGACAAGATGGAAGGAGTACTTTGAGGAGCTGATGAATAAAGAAAATTAGAGGGAAAGAAGGGTGGAGGACGTGGAAACTGTGGAACAGGAAGTTGGAAAGAATTGTGAAGATGAAGTGAATGGAAAGGCAGTATACCCATAGAAGTGTGGAAGTGTCCAGGAGAGAGGGCAGTGGAGTTTTTGATGAAACTGTTCAACATGGACTTGGACAGTAAGAAAATGCCTGAGGAACAGAGGAAAAGTGTACTGGTGTTACGCTTTAAGAACAAGGGTGACACGCAGAGTTGTAGCAACTACAGAGGGATGAAGCTGATGAGCCACACAATGAAGATTTGGGAAAGAGTAGTGGAAGCGAGGCTAAGGGAAAAAGTAATGATTTGCGAGCATCAGTAGGGATTCATGCCAAGAAAGAGAACTACAGATGCCATGTTTGCTTTGAGAATGCTGATGGAGAAGTATAGAGTAGGTCAGACAGAGTTGCATCTTGTCTTTGTGGATCTACAGAAAGCCTAGGGCAGGGTGCTGAGGGAGGAACTGTGGTTCTGTATGAGGGAGTCACGAGTGGCAGCAAAGTATGTTAGACTGGTGCAGGATATGTATGAGAGCAGTATGACAGTGGTGCGGTGTGCTGTAGGAATGACGGATGGCTTCAAGGTGGAGGAGGGACTGGTTCAAGGATTTGCCCTGAGCCCCTTCTTGTTTGCTATGGTGATGGACAAACTGACTGATAATCCAGGAATTCCTGTGGACGATAATGTTTGCAGATTACATTATGATCTGCACTGAGAGCAGGGAGCAGGTGGAAGAAAACATGGAGAGGTGGAGTCATGCGCTGGAAAGAAGAGGAATGAAAGTCAGTCGTAGCAAGACAGACTACATGTGTGTGAATGAAAGGGAGGCAAGTGGAAAGGTGAGGTTACAGGGAGTAAAGGTGGAAAAGTTACATGAGATTAAAAGTACTTGGGTTCAACTGTTCAGAACAACGGGGGAGTATGGTAAAGAGGTGAGGAAGCGAGTGAGAAAGGATGAAGTTGGTAGAGAAATGTGTCAGGAGTGATCTGTGACAAAAGAATAGCAGCAAAAGGGAAAGGAAAGGTTTAGGGAAAAGAGAAAAGGAAGTGAGACCAGTAATGTTGTTTTGTTGGAGACTGTGGCACTGACCAAAAGACAGGAGGCAGAACTGGAGGTGGCGGAGTGATGAAGATGGTCGGGGTTAGGAGTGAGCAAATCAGAGGGACAGCACAGGTTAGACTTTCGGGAGACAAAGTTAGAGTCCAGATTGAGATGGTTTGGACATGTGCAGAGTAGAGACAGTGAGTATATTGGTAGAAGGGTGCTCATGGTGGAGCTACCAGGCAGGAAGCAAAGAGCAACAACAACTTCAAGTATATGAGAGTCTAAATTGTCATAAGCATGTTGATATTGTCTGTGTTGTTAATCTCACTGTCAGGAGGAGACAGATAATCGAAACTACAAGTTTAAGTGGATCAGGGCAGTGTAACTGAACCAGAATAACAAGGAAAACATTGTTGGCCGTAAAAACCAAAACATTGATCTGCAAGTGTAGTCATCCACATAATTTTTTGTGGGTGACTCGAAGTGAAACACTTTTACATTACACACAGTCATCTATTTCTTTTGTAATCCTTAAAGTCATGTTCTCTATGCTACAGTACATTCATGTGTTTAAACTCACTCAACTACTGTAAACCTCTTTATTCACTGGGCTCATCAATTAATCAAGCTTTATTGATACAGCACTTTTCATGCAAAAAAGTGGTAAAAAAGTGCCTCACATAACAAAACAATAACCCCTCCCCAGCTGATGACTACATAAATACCATAGCAGAAGCCAATCCAACCAAAGCAAACGGAGGAACCAATTCCACACTTATAGGGCTGCAGTCCAGACTGCAATCCAAACAAGCCAGAACGATTGCCACAAAAGCAGTCTAACAGCCACAACCATAGTCAAAGGCCCTTGTAAGAAAATACCAGACGCAGGATAAAAACTAAAGGTGATTATGAGGCTATTATTGTTGCAAAACCACAGCAAATGTGACTGAAGAGCCATGAAACTGTATCCCAATCTATGCATGTGTAGACCCACAAATGCACAACAGAACCCCCAAATGTGCACTAAGATCCACAAGTACAAACAGCTATCCACAAATGGTGCAGCACAGCACCCAGTGTGCCATTGCATGGCTGGTTACTCTGATGAGGCCAGTGATGAGTATGGCTTGTCCAAGAACAAATTCATCCTCTGAGACTGACGAAGGTCAATTCGATGACATGGAATAGAGTAACATTACTGAGGTGACATACAGCAGCTGAACCAGGACTCCAGGGATAATAAAACAGCATGTTCAGGCCCAACAACCCAGCTGAACATCCAGCTTCCAGCGCAAAGCCCCTAGACCCCCTTATCCACGAATTAACATATCCTCAGATCCAACAGCACATCTAGGGTTCAGAGCACACAAGTATTGCTATTTTTGTGTCCAGCACATAAAACAAAAGATAGAAAATCTGATCATTCAGAGTCAAGGAATGTATACATTCCTCTACTCTGTCATGTCTGCCACTAATGATCCAGGCATTCGTGTTTATGTTTAGTTCTGGAATATCTCACAATATCTCAAGGCAGCAAGTTTATTTCTGCCATATCCAAGCTGCCTGAACCAACATAGGAATGTAAATAAATTCATATTTTTATATTGTGATTGGGGTATAGTTAGTTATAGTTTTTTGCTGTATAGACACATAACCCTAGCCCTTTGTGTGTTTTTATAGGGTGTTGGCTGTTTTTCAAATAATATGCAACTTCATGATGGTAATCAGGGCTGTGGTGGGAGGTTACCTAACATAAAAGCAGTTTATGTATTAAACTTTTAACTTTATAATAATTCTGACTTTATGATGGTTTACTCACTTGTCATTGCAGTTTTTTGTCACAAACCCCTCCTGGTTTTCCCCTCAACGACCCCCACACTACCTCCTTAACTAACTGTACTCATTAAGCTCATCAGACTCACATGTTGCTCCCGGCTGCAATCAATCACCCAGCCTCCTTTTAACCAGCTCCTCCACACACACTCCCTGCCACATTGTCTTCGCAGCATGCAAAGTTTTTCAGCCTTTTCCCTGGACCGATCTCTCGGCTTAGACCCTGCCTCTCATAGACCTGTTCTCCACGTCTCTGCCCCGGTAACCCGACCTGCCTTCTTCCTCTGGACTTTGCCTCTGCTCGCTCCTTGTCTGCCTGCTGCCTGCACTTCAGCACTTGGTGTGTGCTCTCCACCAGATGATTTTTTGTCTGGACTCTGTACCAATAAAGACCTGAACTGTACTGGTTTTGATTTGTGCTGTACTTGGGTCCGAACTCTCTATTTACTCATATTTGTACATCAGGCCAATGATTTAACAAGAACATGTTTTCACCAAAACTGTGCATGCGTGCGGAATGAATGTCTGCATATGTTTCCAGTTGGAGTGCTAATGAGTCTGATGACAGGACACAGTTGTGTTCTCACGGTGTTTGGGGGGGGGGCTTCCAGTTCCCCTAAACTCTGTTCCGCATCCACACTGCTATCTGTCATGTAAGCCATCACGCTGAGGCTGCAGCCAAATATTCAGTCAATGAAACACATCCTCTCTCAGCTCGATATGTTGAGTGCTGTGCTAATGGACTGTATCCTGTTCTGTAGAAAGTACAACAGGCTGAGCCCAGCAGAGCACACAGAATACTCAACATTAGGTTAGTGTGTAAAATCATACAGTTCACAGGACTGAGTGCATTATGTCTTTCCAGAAAAGAAACCACCTCTCAAAGCTAAAACATTGTCTTGTTTTTTTTTTTGTTGTGTATCATGCATCATAGCTACTCATCTACCAGGTCTTTTAGAATTTGTCCAAATATATATCAGAAATGAAGTACATGCTGTATTACTTGCATGATATTCCATGACCGCCCAGTATTAGCCAAAGTTAGAAACCTTCGCAGCTGGTGTTATAACACATCACAGAAAGCTGTTTCTCAAAGTGGAGTCCAACGGATCCCAGGAGTCCTTCAAGGGGTTCAAAAAATGCCTAACAGAGTCAAACTTTGACTTTAATTCAATTTCACTTTTTGGTCTCATTTTTGTTTTTTTTGTTTGTTTGTTTTTTTGCATGTACCAATTAGGCAGAAACACAGGCGGAAAACAGAAAAGGCTTAATAGTTTTAATAAAAAGTCAGATGTGAAGTTGCACAGGCAAACAGTCCAACTGCTCTCCCACAGGAAACAAAGAGATTGTCTTCCTGTGGGCACAGGCACAGAACCCAAACTCGAAGACGCAGGACAGACAAAATAATAACATTCTTGGAAATAATTCAGAACTACGATAACTCACGAATAGTGTTAGACTCTTGAGGCTCACAACGTGGTATAATTTGCCGTTTGCATGGAGTTGAGACTTGGCTTATATATGAAAAGTTGCATGATAATGATGACGAATAGCTGCACTTCATCAGCCACACTCCAGGAGGAGCAGGAGAGAGCAAGGGAGGCAGCCATGCCTCCAACAGAAACTGTAGGGAAGGAACAGAACAGGGAGAGAAAAACCAAGAAACACCAAAAACGAACATAAAAAACTAAAACACATGTAATGTTTTCATTTGTGTTCTTAGGCAACAAATTATCAGGGGATCCACAAAAGGTTGAGGTGGTGGATGGTTCATGTAAAATGAGGATTTTCTCCAAGTAGACTGGGGTTCGTACCAAACAAAAGTCAAGACAAACCAATTTGAACTTGAACGTGTTTATCACTTAATTTGTGTTCTAATTAACGTCATGTACATAAGTAAAATTTTGTTGACCCATACCATGATCTTCTTCTAACCTTTTAGTAGTTTTTATGTTTAAACCTTAACCTTATGTTATTTGTGTATGGTTAAACCTGACCTGTATGCGGCCAAAGTGAATGTGACGACAAAAGTTCTGAGACGAAATGCCCTACCATAATCCGTTCCTGCTCTTTCTCAAAACTCATACAGTGTAGAGGGCATTAAAGGAGACGTTAAAACTTAAAAGGCCTATTATCAAATGTGACAAAGTGCCACGTTATGGATATGGCATCCCATGAAATCACACTGGTGGTCCAGATCACGATTTTTTTTTAATGTTTATTTATAATTTTTCAATTTCAAAAACAGACAAAAAAATATGATACATCAAAGACAAAAGAGACAAAGGCTAAAAATGTAAATAAATGTAAAGGTCCATGTCAAGCCACACAGTGTATAGGATACAGATTGCATAGAATGTACAGAGTAGAGAGCTGTGGATGAATCCAAAGACCAGCGCCCAATAGGGTCAAGGTGATTGAAATGCGGGCCAGTCAACATTACTACATTGCATGGGCGCTTTAATGTACTCAATGAAGGGCCCCCAAACGTTTATGAATAATTGGCAAACTTTTTGGGGAAGACCTGGTCTGATTAGAAGAGACGGCATCCATCCTACTTGGGAAGGAGCTAATCTCATTTCTAGAAATATGGCCAGATTTAGTAGTCAGCCAAATTGACAATTTAGAGTTGAGGCCAGGAAACAGAGTTGCAGTCTTCCATGCTTCTCCGCGCTTCCTTTAGAGTCATCTACCTACAACCCCATAGAGACTGTGTCTGTCCCCCGTCCACATAAATTCACTAAATCAAATAACTAAGGGTTCACACAGGAACTTAATAAAAATCAACACCACTAATTAGGCATTTTACAAAGTAAAGAGACTTAAATGTGGACTTTAGAATATCAGATCCCTATCATCTAAAGCTGTATTAATAAATGAGCTTATATCAGATAATAATATTGATTTATTCTGCCTTACTGAAACTTGGCTGTGCCAAGACGAATATGTAAGTCTTAATGAATCCACTCCTCCCAGTCACATTAACACACACATTCCCAGAGACACTGGCAGAGGTGGTGGCGTTGCAGCCATTTTCAATTCTGCCCTATTAATAAACCCTAAGCCCAATCAAAATTGTAGTTCATTTGAAAATCTCATTCTTAGCATTTCCGATCCAACCATGAAAACTCCAACTGTTTGTTATAGTGTATCGAGCACCTGGACCCTAAACTGAATTTTTATCTGAATTTTCAGAGATTCTCTCAGCCCTGGTCCTTAAAACAAATAAAGTTATTATTGTTGGTGACTTTAATATCCATGTAGACCTTGAAAACGACAGCCTTGGTACGGCATTTCTGTCACTGTTAGATTAATTTGGCTTTTGTCAGTGTGTGAAAGAATCAACTCACATTTTTAATCACACACTTGATCTTGTTTTGATATATGTCTTTTGAAATTGAACACTTAAGTCTAAAAATCTGCTTTTATCAGATCATTATCTTCTAACATTTGAATTTCTGCTCATCAACTATAAACCAAGAGTCACTAGTTATTATAGCAGATGCATATCTGAGGACACTGTTGAAAATTTTAAAGGTTATAGTGTATCGAGCACCTGGACCCTACACTGAATTTTTATCTGAATTTTCAGAGTTTCTCTCAGCTCTGGTCCTTAAAACAGATAAGTTATTATTGTAGGTGACTTTAATATCCATGTAGATGTTGAAAACGACAACCTTGTTACGGCATTTCTGTCACTGTTAGATTAATTCGGCTTCTGTCAGTGTGTACAAGAATCAACTCACACTTTTAATCACACCCTTAATCTTGCAATCCCTATGCAATAATTTCAGTGCCATATCCCAATATAACAGAGGAGTCATATGTTAATTTTAGCCCCTCCCAGCTTGATCACCTTGCTGATTTCACTGCCGGCTCTCTACGTACTTCACTCGATTCTATTGCCCCAGTTAAAAAGAAACAAAACCACTCAAGAGACTAGCTCCATGATATAATCTTAGTACTCGCAAGTTGAAACAGAAAACTCATAAACTTGAGAAGGAATGGCGTTCCACTAAACTGGAAGAGTCATGCATGGCCTGGCAGGAAAGCCTTAAAGTATACAGGAAGTTCCCTTCGCCGAGCAAGAAAAGACTACTATTCAGCATTAATAGAAGAAAACAAGAATAAGCTCAGGATCCTTTTCAGCCCTGTAGCCAGGCTGACTGACAGCCATCATTCTATTGAACCATACATTCCTAGAGCCCTCACCTGTAATGATTTTATGAACTTCTTTAATAATAAAATTATACTTATCAGAGAAAATATCCTACACTTCAGAGATCCCAGTTCAGCAACAGGAATTATAGAGGCCGTTATTAGTCCTGATATGTGTTTGGAAAGCTTCCATCCAATTGACCTTCATGAACTAACGATAACATTATCTTCATCTAAATCGTCAACCTGTATACTAGACCCCATACCTACTAGGCTGCTCAAAGAGGTTTTACCCTTAGTTAACAATCCACTACTAAATATTATCAATCTATCCCTTGTAACAGGTTATGTGCCCCAGTCTTTTAAAGTAGCTCTAATTAAACCGCTCCTAAAAAAAACCTACCCTTGACACAGAGGTTCTAGCCAACTATAGACCATTATCCCACCTACCCTTTCTTATAAAGATTCTAGAGAAAGCAGTAGCCAAACAACTATGTGGCTTTCTTCAGGATAATAGTCTATTTGAAGAATTCCAGTCAGGTTTTAGAAAGCATCACAGCACAGAAACAGCATTGATAAAAGTTACAAATGATCTCTTCACTGCATCTGATGAGGGACATGTCTCTGTACTAGTCTTAATAGATCTTAGTGCGGCTTTTGACACTATTGATCATCACATCTTACTACAGAGGATGGAACACCAAATTGGCATTAAAGGATCTGCTTTAAGATGGTTAAAGTCCTACCTATCTGATAGATATAATTTTGTTCTTGTTAAAGATGAATCATCAAGATATGACAAGGTTATTCATGGAGTCCCACAAGGTTCTGTGCTTGGACCATTACTATTCACTCTATACATGCTTCCTTTAGGTAATATTATTAGAAAGCACCCCATACATTTTCTTTGCTATGCACATGACACACAACTATACGTATCAATGAAGCCAAATGAAACCCATCAGTTAGCTAATCTACAGACATGTCTTAAGGACATTAAAAACTGGATGTCTCATAAATTCTCAATGCTAAACTCTGACAAAACTGAAGTCGTACTGGGCCCTAAACACATTAGAGACTCATTATCCACATAGTTAATCTGGATGGCATTACATTGGCCTTCTTTCACCTCCGTAACGTTGCTAAAATCCAGCACATCCTGTCTCAACAAGATGCAGAAAAACTAGTTCATGCATCTGTCACTTCCAGGCTGTATTACTGTAATTCTTTATTTTCAGGTTGCCCTAGTAAGATTTTAAAAACTCTTCAGTTAATCCAAAATGCAGCAGCGTGTATACTGACCAGAACTAATATCAGAGACTATATTTCCCCCGTACTCACTTCTCTGCACTGGCTCCCAGTTAAATTCCGAATAGAATTTAAAATCCTTGTCCTCACCTACAAAGCTATTCATGCTCAGGCACCATCTTGTCCTAAAGAGCTCATAGTACCCTATCACCCATCCAGAACCTTACGCTCCCAGGTTGCTGGCTTATTGGTGATCCCAAGAATCTCCAAAAGTAGAATGGGAGGCAGAGCCTTCAGCAATCAAACTCTTCTCCTGTGGAACTATCTTTCAGTCTTGGTACGGGAGGCACACACACACTCTGATTTTAAGAGTAGGCTTAAAACCTTCCTTTTTGATAAAGCTTATGGTTAGGGTTGGCCTATCTAGCCCTTAGTTATGCTGCTATAGGCTTAGGTTGCTGGGGGAACACTCCATGATGCACTGAGCTCTCTTCTCTGCCCCATCTGACTCAGACTCTATCTCTGCTCCTCTAAATGTCCATATCCTTACACTAACTTTACTTCTTCCCCGGAATCGTTGTGCTTTCTCATCCTGCAGGTCTTTCTAGGTCGCCGTGGGAGCTGCTGCTGTGGTCCTGCCTCATACCTACAGCCCACATTAGGACAGGAGATCCTGTGACTTGGATCTTTGACTGGATTTCCAAGTGCAAATCGGGATCCACAGATTACAATGACTTCTGGACCAATAGACTACACCTGCTTCTGGATCACTACACTTCACATATCCCTGGATTTATTGATTCCACATACTCGTGGATTCAATGACTACATCAGTAACACTCAGATCTTGCTACATGGACTATAATGATTCCTGGACTCAACGGAATACACCTGTGTCTGGATCACTAGACTTCCCATACATCCGGATTTTATAGATTCCACTGACTCTGGGACTCATGGATGTTTTATATATCCTAAGTAAACTCTTATTATCATGTCCTGCTGTCCTAGGAAGAAGGATCCTTCCTCTGTGGTTCTTCCTGAGGTTTCTTATTTTCCCTGTTTAGGGTTTTTTAAGTTTTTCCTCACCCGGTTTGAGTGTCTAAGGGCAGAGGATGTCACATCTGTAGAGTTTGTCAAAGCCCAGTGAGATAATATGTAAATTGTGATTTTGGGCTATACAAATAAAATTTGATTTGATTTGATTTGAATTTAGCATGTGCATTAGACATAGTGTACCGAACTTCCTTAAGATATATACATGATACCAAGTCATTCAATCGTTTCTTAAAGCAAAGAGGAAGTACAGATTTCCATTCTCTCAGGATAACTCTTTTTGCTATAACCATACCGAACATAAGGGCTTGCTGCAATGCAGTGGGAAGAGTCAAAAAAAAGTCAGAACAGCCCAGTATCATCAGGAGGCCATCAGGTTCCAACTATCTGTTGTATATATCGCTATACAAACGAAATATATTAGTCCAGAACTTCCTGAGCTTCGGACAATGCCAGAAGAGATGAGCAAGGTTGCCAACATCGTCTTACACCTATCACAAGTAGGAGAAACCAAGGAGGATATCTTATTCAAATTTGTTCTGGAGAAATGCAATCAATGGATGACTTTAAATTGGATGAACTGGTGTCTTTATTGATGGAGTTCTAATTCTCCTTAATCCCTCCTCCCACAACTCATCTCCTCACCAATATCCTCAATTCGTGCCTCCATCAAGTGCAGAGAAGGGGTTACCATAGAAAAAAGATCAGCAAATTGTGAAATTAAATTTTTAGAAGTTAAGATCTAGACATAATTTCATAGAAATTGTGCTGTTCTGGTATATTTTTGAATCATTGTAGTGACTGATGCACAGAATTTCTAATTTGTAAATATCGGAAAAAGTGACTGGGAGGAAGGTCAAGGCCTTGTCCGACCAGTGTAAAAAAACGGCATCCCGAGTGCCCGGCTTAAAGTAGGGATTTTGACATATAGGAGTATAAATAGAGAATTCTGGAAGGTTCAGCGCCTGCTTGATTTGATTTAAAATCTTAAATGAATTCCATAGAATGAAATCACCCTTCAACTGTCTATTATTTACACATGATTGAACAAATAAAAGGGAAGCTAAGGAGACTCCAGTATGCGCTACTGCAGCACACGACTCAATTAGAGGCCAACTGGGGCAGAGAGCACCCACCTGCCCAGTCACAGAAGGAGTATGGCTCCAGTAGACCCACGTCCTCGCATTGCAGGCCCAGTAATAATGACGAAATACAGGAAGGCCCAGTCCACCCTCAGCTGGAGACCTCTGCAAATGTGGCTTAGAAATAAGAGGAAGTTTGTAAGACCAAATAAAGGGCATAACAGTGAAGTCTATTGTTTTTAAGAAGGAGACCGTAAGAAATATTGGTACATTGTGAAAAAAATAAAGAAATTTAGAAAGAACTACCAACTTGATATTGTTAACACACCCAATCAAAGACATAAGGAGGAGCTTCCATTTATTTATCATCTCTCTGAGTCTGTCAATCATGTACAAATAATTTAGTTTAAAGAGAAGTTTTGGATTCCTGGGAACTTTGACATTTAAAATACACAAAATGATCAGTAGCACTTTTTAACGGTAGGTTATCTAGAAAACTAGAGTCAAGTCCATCAGCCAAGGGCATCAATAGACTTTTCTACCAGTTAATGGCAAACCCAGAAAGTTGTCCAAACCTGCTTATAAGGTTAAGAAGAGGGTAGAGGGAAGTCTTCACATCAGACAAAGTCAGAAGAACATCATTCGCTTACAGATCAATGTTGGACTCAGATCTGCCGTGTTGTATGCCAGCTATTAAGGGATTAGCTCTAATGGAGTTGGCCAATGGTTCAAGGGCCAGGGCGAAAAGCATAGGAAAGAAATAACATCCCTATCTGGTCCCATGGTGAAGCAGGAAAGGGCGAGACCTGTTGTGGTTAGTAAGAAACACAATATTTAGGGGATGCATAGAGCATTTTCCACAGAGGCATACATTTTTTACCAAAACCACATTTTTGAAGATTGGCAAACATATATCTCCATTCAATTTGGTCAAACTCCTGTTGGGCGTCCAACGAGATAACAGCAGAACGGGCCGATTTGGTTAAGTATATAATGTTCAATAGGCATCAAGTGTTGGACACAGAAAATCTATTTGGGATGAAACCTGTTTGGTTGGGATGAAATGGTGCACAAATGTGCTTATTTAGCCTATTGGTCATTACTTTTACAATGATATTCTGATCACAGTTCAGTAGGCTTAGAGGAAGATATTATGTAACACTGGTCTTGTCCCTATCCCTCTTCAAGAGAAGGCAAATATGTGTGTCGTACAAAGTCTTGGGAAAGGTCCCGTCTTTCACAGAGCAATTTGCCATAGCAAAAGGAGCAAAAGGGTTGCAACTATGTATATATGGGCTTTATAGAATTCTATTCCGAATCCCTCGGGACCACATGCTTTCCAATTGGGGAAAGATCGTATTGCAAGTTTAATTTCTTTAAGGGTGAAATCAGCTTCCATATCTAGCCGAGCTGCTTCGCTAAGGACAGGGATGTCAAATGAGTTCAGAAAACCATCAATGTCCAAATCAGTGGCGTTAGAATCAGAGGTGTATAATTGAGTATAGAAACTAGCGAACCTGTCATTTATCAATTTAGGATCGGTTATGAGCTGGCCTGAAGTGGAAGAGATTTTCTGTATTGCCCTGTCCTCTTGAACACCTTTTAACTGCCTAGCCAGCAATTTATCAGGTTTATCGCTGAGCTCAAAACATATCTGTTTGATCTTACCGATGTAGTTGCCAACCTTCTCTCCGAGAACATGATTGTAGTCATATTTCATTTTCAAAATAGCATTAAGGGCATCTTCAGAATTAGAGTTACGATAGGATTCCTCTAAGATAGACATCTGCACCTCAATTTCCGCTAAACATTTCAATTTGGCTTTTATACTCAATGATTGGTACGAGATAATGTTGCCCCGCAAAACAGCCCTGAAGGACTCCCAGAGAGTTGAATCTCAAACTGCTACATCATTAATAAGCAGGAAATCCACAATCTTTGCCAATGTGTAGTCACAGAAAGTCTCTGAGTTTAACAACGGGTTAAATGTCCAATTGTATTGACTAAGATTAAAGTTCATTTGAATTGTGAGTCGAGAATGGTCAGATATTAAAATACTATGATACAATGAACTAACTGTATTCTGGACTAACTTTGAGTCGACTAAAATATAATCAATTTTAGAGAAACTATGATGAACTGGAGAAAAATAAAAGAGTACCATCTCTCGAGAGGGTTCTGATGTCTCCAAATGTGAACCAAGTCTAGCGATTTCAGAAGATTGTTAAGTACGGGGAGAGAATTTAGTTTTGGGGCTACCTTAGTTGAAGATCTGTCTAATAGTGAATCGAAATAGCAATTAAAGTCCACACTGATAGTTATATTGCAATCATTATGGTCAGCAACAAGGTTAAAGACCTTACAATAAAAATCCGGGCAGTCAAAATTAGTGGCATAGATATTTAAAAGAGCCACTGGGATTGAGTTAATGGAACCATTAATAAGATCATGTCTCCCACCTGGGTTTGCAGTCATAGCTTTGAATAGAAATGGAACAGTTTTGCAAATAAGATTTGCAACCCCCCTCACTCCGGAAGAGAATGAGGACTGGTACACGTGTGACGCCCATTCTGATATCAAGTGCCTCTGCTCTGCTGGTCGAATGTTGGTTTCCTGTAAAAAGATAATATCAGATGACAAATACTTGAGGTATGAAAATACCTTCTCCCTCTTAAGGGCCTTAACCAGACCTCTACAATTCCAAGAGACAAAAGTGATCGGGACCATTCCCAACCTAGCTTCGTTCCTATCCTGCATTAAAAAGAAGAGTCGACAGAAAGTGGAGGCTGACATGTGACATATGTAGAATTGGCAGAACAAAGACAGACACAAAAACACAAACCCTGGAACACATGCTAAGCAGCAACAAAGGAACTAAGCAGCACATTCCTATTTCTGTAGAGGAAGCTGCTGGGTAACGGAACCTACAAGGACTGAATAGAGCTAAACTATCCTATACCAACAGCCCTGTGCTCCTCCAAATAGAAACTAAGTTAACTGCACCTGAACAAGCGTGTATGTATCATACACGTAAAGTGACAAGTATCACTTCTACTTTCTACTACTTAACTGCTATCAGTGAGATTGTCCCACTAACGATTTGGCAAACCACTCAGCATCAGCTGGAGTGTCAAACACTTTCTTCATGTTGTTGTGGACGACCTGGAGTTTGTTAGAAAAACAAAGGGAACACTTGGCTCCAGGATCTGTGAGGTTTTTCTTCACAGTACTGAGGGCTTGCCGCTGGGACGCAACCTCCACCGTGTAGGCAGGGAATGTGAACACCCTCTCCCAGTGGTAGCGCAGCGGTGCCTTGTCGCAGCTGAGCTGAAAGACGGTTCTCACATCACTGTCCTTATGGACTTTGGCGATCAGGACTCATGGACGCTCATTAGCCTGTGTCGTGGGTCTCAGGTAGCGGTGAGCTCGGTCCATCTTGACGGGCTTGGTGAAGGTATCTCGACCAAACAGCTCTGGGATCAGCTGAGAGACAAATTCAGTTGGGCGGCCAGCTTCCTCACCCTCTTTAATATCCACAATCCTGATGTTAAGCTGTAGAGAACGCCCTTCAAGAATGTTCAGCTTAGCCCTGAGGGCGCCATTAGCCTCTTGAAGTCCTTGGCACGTAGCTTCCAACGCTCGATACAAGTGTCGAAAGAGGAGAATGCTTGATCCGTTCATTCAAGCATTTTTTAGTTTCATGGTGCTCTTTCTGAAAAGTGGAAAGGCATGCATCACTTGTGTCAAGGCGTACCTCCATTGATTTCTTCAAGTCGTCCACAAGTTTGGCCATATCAACTCCCTCTTTAGCAACAGCCGCTAATATAGCCTGGTTGCTAACAGCTCCCGTGATGCACGTCTACTCCATTAAAACACACGAACGCCTCCCCAGATCACGACATATTCAACAAGAGGATTTTTATAATTTTTGGGATGGATAATCTGGTTCTTACGGGACAATTCATAATGACCTACAGTATGTCACCCCCTGACCATATCACTAGTGTTTGGGTCTTAGGTAAAAATTTTGCTTCTGTGTTGCTCTATAGGACATTATAAAAGCAACCTTATTATATAACTGTGAATACTAAAACTTCTTAGTTAATTTTAGCTAGGTTATGGATTTAAAATTTTTACAATTGAATTGCAGTCAATTGTGGTTAAGCTGAGCCCATTGGCTCTACACAAGTGCTATATCGAGCACATTTTGGCAAAGCAAACACAGTGATGTTATATTGAAGCAAGGATGGTTTTGATCAGCATGGTGGGAATGTTGAGGAAACCAGATGTTATTTATTAAGCTTTGTGATATGTTGCACTAAGTACATGTCACAGAATGCATAAGATAGAAAAGGGAAACTTGCAAGTGAGTGTGTATCGCAGCTACAGCAGATTCTGTAGAGCCACAGCAGCTGTACGTGGGTTGATTATATGTAGCACCCCTTTGCTGTCCGGGCAATTAATAGGGGTAGCTAACCTGAGTACTTTAAATAAAGTGTTATCTCTAACTATTAGTGTGTGTTTACTTTGTCTTTTAACTGTGTGTAATAATTACTATGTAGCAACACTGTTATGACTAATATGCAATTACTCACTTTTGAAGGATTAGCTTTAAACTTAACTTTAAGTATTTTAACTTATAGGGTAGGCCACTGCAAGGCTTACTCTTTAAGGAAAAACTATAGCTCTATGTTCTCAAGCTAAATGCAAATAACCATTCACAGGCAATGAAATCTTTGTAAATCAAATTAAGTATTTACTTATGTACACAATCAGATCGTTCCTTTTGTAAATTATAAATTCAATTCAGTTTTCTTTCCAGCTTAACAAAATAGCTTGCAAGTGCACATTCACGTAACCTATCAAAAAAACACAAACACAAGGCTCTAAGCCTCAATGTTACTGTCTCCTCTGGTTTACGTAGACTTGACGAGCTCTCCGGGTTGGAGAACACATAGTCCTAAGGCAATCCAGAACAGTTTGCTATCTCACTGTAGAGCTAAGCTAGGCAAGATGCTAGATGGCCCAAACGTTGAACTCCTCTTCGGAATAAATTGTTCAAAACAGTCCGTCCGTCAAATATAACAACACAGTTACAGAGTCCTCCGTGTGTGTGTGTTAGCTCTATCTTAAACACCTTTACAACAACCGAGACAGAGAGACTTTAGGTTACTGCTCTGTGGCGCTCACACACAACTTTAGAAAGAGACAAAACCATGTAAAAACTGGACATACAAATCTCAAGATATCACAAACATCATAATTCTGTATCTCTACTATATTTGCCTGGGCAGACGTCGGATCTCCTTTGCCCCTCTTAATTTTTTGGGCACTCCCTTGGAAATTCAGAGGTTCTGGGCTATAGGGTGAAGTGCTGAGGAATTCCACCTGAGGGAGACATACACCGCTACAACACGGTTGGTCTGTTAGGAGATATTGAACCACCCTCCTAACCCCGGAGAGGAGAGGAGAGTTGGGTACCCGGTACAGGCAGGAAATATGATCTTCTACACAGCTTTCATGTTTTCAGGTGGGATTTCTAACGTTTTTGCATTAAATCAAATCAAATCAAATTTTATTTTTATATCCCGAAATCACAATTTACACATTATCTCACTGGGCTTTGACAAACTGTACAGATGTGACATCCTCTGCCCTTAGACCCTCGAACCGGGTTAGGAAAAACTTAAAAAACCCTAAACAGGGAAAATAAGAAACCTCAGGAAGAGCCACAGAGGAGGGATCCTTCTTCCTAGGACGGACAGACGTGCAATAAATGTCACTTGTACAGAACACAAAAACATGATAACAACAGTTCATTTAGAATGCATAAAACATCTATGAGTCCCAGAGTCTGTGGATTCTATAAATCCGGATGTATGGAAAGTCTAGTGATCCAGATGCAGGTGGACTCTGTTGGTCCAGGAGTCATTATAGTCCATGTAGCAAGATCTGAGTGTTGCTGATGTAGTCACTGAGTCCAAGAGTAGGTCAAATTTGTAAATCCAGGGATATGTGAAGTGTAGTGATCCAGAAGCAGGTGTAGTCTATTAATCCAGAAGCCATTGTGATCTGTGGATCGCAATTTGCACTTGGAAATCCAGCCTAGGAACCAAGTCACAGGATCCAAGTCACAGGATCTCCTTTCCTAATGTGGCCAGGAGGCATCAGGCAGGACCGCAGCAGCAGCTCCCACCGCGACCTACAAAGACCTGCAGGATGATAAAGCACAAAGAATCTGGGGAAGAAGTAAAGTTAGTGTAAGGATATGGACATTTAGCGGAGCAGAGAAGAAGTCGGAGTCAGAGGGGGGAGAGAAGAAAGCTCAGTGAATCATGGAGTGTTCCCCCAGCATCCTAAGCCTATAGCAGCATAACTAAGGGCTAGATAGGCCAGCATTAACTAGAAGCTTTATCAAAAAGGAAGGTTTTAAGCCTACTCTTAAAATCAGAGAGTGTGTCTACGTCCCGTACCAAGACTGGAAGATAGTTCCACAGGGGAGGAGCTTGATAGCTGAAAGCTCTGCCTCCCATTCTGCTTTTGGAGATTCTTGGGATCACCAATAAGCCTGCATCCTGGGAGCGTAAGGTTCTGGATGGACGATAGGGTACTATGAGCTGTTCAAGATAAGATGATGACTGACCATGAATAGCTTTGTACGTGAGGACAAGGATTTTAAATTTTATTTTGAATTTAACTGGGAGCCAGTGCAGAGAAGCCAGTATGGGGGAAATTTGGTCTCATTTGTGCATTTTGGATTAACTGAAGAGTTTTTAAAATTTTCTTAGCGCAGCCTGAAAATAAAGAATTACAGTAGTCCAGCCTGGAAGTAACAAATGCGTTAACTAGTTTTTTTGCATCTTGTTGAAACAGGATGTGCTGGATTTTAGCAATGTTACGGAGGTGAAAGAAGGCCGTCCTTGAAATCTGTTTTACATGTGAGTTAAAAGACAGAACTTTTAATATCTAGGCCTAATTTTCCATAGGGCTTCATATAGATGCCGCAACTAAGCGAGCATATGTAGAATTTAATTGATGACACATTTCCCTCTGCCTTTAAAGCGGGACTATGGCATCCTGTCATATTAAAGTGTAAGCTCAGATTTTTCCTTCCTGCTTTCCTTTTTCTGCCTATACATTTTCTCTTTTAAATCATAAAAAACTTTCTCTTTTTCCCTAAAGTTGAAGAAATCATATTTAATTGTCTTACAGGACCTATATAATATGAGCATCTCCCTCTTAATTGAAGGTAGCTTATCTGTAGAAAAATAAACACCATGATTTTATGTTTTGTATGGCTGCAATATTCCATTAAATAAAAATGCATGTTTTGTGCATTATGTGACATGACATGCAAGATTTTTCTAGAAATCTTAATGTCAGTCTACTGCTGTCCCATATTTTAAAATTAACCTTAAAAAAACATTAAACCTTCTGACATTTAAAGTAGACAACATTGATCATCATGTTACAGTGCTAAGTTCTGTGAGGAAATATGTCCTCACGTTCATGTGAATGTAACATACCACCCATCTAAAAACCTGAAAAAAAAGTCCCCCCCTCCATGGCAACAGACTAAGAGATACTGCAGTTTAATCTTAGACATCATCCATAAACTGTACTGCCCTTTTGGATATAGCTGGACTTAAAATATTGCGCAGAATTTCCTCACTTGTACCATTTAAGGGGAGAACTATAAGAATGTTTAAAAAAGAAATAAACGGAGGCAGTTTTGGCAATTTCCAAGATTGCAACCAGAAATCCTTCACATTAATTGTATAAAAATGTCACATTATCTTGTTTCTTCACTTCAGTAAAGATAAATATTAATTTCACTGAGTAATAAATTGATGATGACATGCCTGCAGCATTGCGCTGATATTGAAGATGCTATGCTTAGTTTATTTTAAAGTTGGATATTGATTGACCTTTGAAAAACAATGTAGGTTTGAAAATGCTTACCAGTTGGTCAGGCACTAAAGTATGACAATAAATCTTAATTTCAATTGATCTCTTCTCTTGATATGTAAGGAATTTAGCCCACCCAGATTTTTCTTATTTTCTTGGCCTTCCAACAGTTGCCTTGGGAAAAGCCTGCACAGGAGATGATAACCTGAACTTACCTTCTGTGAAATGCACAGGAAACCATACAATTACTGCCAGCATTTTCATATGTAATTTGATGCATTCTAATGTGTTGAATAGTTTCAATTTTCAGTGAGAACAACTTACATGAGTAAAGATTGAATCATTACATTTTTCACATCACCTCCTCTCACATTCTATCCTCCTCACATCTGTTTCTAATGACTACTCGCCATCACTGAGATATGCTTCTCCCTGAAGAGTCAACAACTCCCACATGGAAAGAAAATGTGAAGAATTCTGTGAATTGTACATTAAAAGTGATAAGGACAGCTGCATCTAGACAACACACATGGAATTAATACATGTTTTGGGGATGATCCTGAACAAAAAAAAACAACATCAGACACATGTAAATGTTTACTCCTTCGGTTAAATGCATTTGCTTGTTAATGAAAAATGATTGGCGTAGTTCCAAAGAATAAGGATACAAGATATTAATACAGTCCTTTAGGTTTAGATGAATTTGATCAAACAGTATATTATCATCTATTTAATTAGATCACATTGGCCATTTTCACTGCAGACATTTTGACTTGATGCATGGGTATTCTAGTGAGCCATGTCGTTGAGTCACAATACAGATTATTGGCATACTCAAATGTAATACCTTTATTAATTAGAGTGCAAACAATCCCTTTAAATTATAAATCCTGGATTTGGCCCTTTATCCAGATAAGAAACAACATTAAAAAACCGCCTCAGATAAAAATGCTATATTTTATTTTCTAACTTGTCCATATGTTGTTTTTATGTACTACAACATAAATCATGACCCAAATAAGCAGTCAGCATCATCAGTCCGCAAAAGTGATTATCAGATCTTTTAAGGTTGTCTTTTAATTATTCTCAAAACCTTCAGACTCAAAAACAAGTTTGTGGATATGATCGGTGCATGAGGAACAGTTTCCAGTTAGGGGTAGCTGTGGCTCAGATGGCAGAGCGGAGCGGTCGTCCAGTGACTGTGTCCTTGACAAGACACTGAATCCCCAAATTGCTCCTGATGCTGCGCCATCAGTGTATGAGTGTGTGAATGGTTAACGCTCCTGATGAGCCAGTGGCACCTTGAGAGGTATACACTGCCACCAATGTATGAATCTGTGTGGTGAATGCAAAACCTGTCGCGTAAAAGCGCCTTGAGTGGTTAACAATGACTAGAAAGGCGCCATATAAATACAGGACACTTACCATTTACATTTACCATTTCCTCAAGTGGAAAGCATCATCAGAAGGCAGCATGCATGAATGAGGATGGGTCAGTGATGACTACCTGATCAAAAGTGCTCAGTGCTCACTCATTAGTCACGTTAACTTCTGAGACCTTGGAAGCTGGAATGGAATATGTCTACCCTTCTCTCATTGGTCACTTTCAACAAAATTTCCTGCCTCTTTCTATCCCATTACCAAGTTAGGTCTTCTAAGGTCAAAGATTATGATAGTTATAGAGTATGTATATATTCTGGTACCTTCTATTTGTGTGTAATGTGGTACATGTGATCTGTGGGTGCCCTAAACAGTATTTATATAAAACAGACATCTCAGAGCAAGATAGTGGCAACTTGATGGGGGCTATGACAGCAGGATTTTAATCCTCTATAGTGGGGGTTAGGAAATACATTACATACGAACATAAGCTAAAATATTCTAAGCAGGGTACATTACTCTAATGATTTATTTTTGTTTTGTTTTGTTTTTTATTAGGAATTTTATGGCATTTACACTTGCTGCTGAAAGGCCAGGCAGGTTACATCGGCCACTTAAAAGCTAAATGAAGAATGGAGAAAAGGGAGATGTATACTTTTAACAACTAGAAGTATTGACATTATTAGTTTGTCTCAGTCAAAGATAAAAAAAAAATAGCATTGTTGTATACTAAAAAAAACTTATTCAAGCAGTCAAACTTCCTAAAACTACAACAAAGTGCAAAATCAAATTTAATGATGCATCTGAAGCATGCTGTAAATACTCAGGCATTTCTAGAGGTATGGCGATGTGAAACTTAAAAAAAAAAAATACAGGGAGACCTTTACTGCAGCATGCAGTCTAGCTAAGTAAAAGAAACTACAGTTAACTGTTGGCTTGTTTACAACCATTCATGGATTGTCTGATTATTTGTGTTTCTGGCTCTATTGGACATTTTTTAGCTAAATCTTGTGTTCCCAGATGTCAGATATACATTTTTTTTTTTTTACAGTTTTCCTAACTGATAGAAATTATTACCAACACTATTGTATGGAAGACCTGAGTTGCAATAAACAAGTGTTTGAATTTAATTTAGAATGGGATTATTGTTGATTTTATGGTGCTACAAGAATAGAGACATACTCTCCTTTTTCTCAACTCTGTCCTTGCGGGCATGAATGTATACAAATCGTCCTCTTCCAAGCATACCAATTACTATTAACGTCAAGCATTTACTCATCTGTGGAAAGCTGTGTTTCTGATGTACCCAGAGTGCTAATAGAACTTCCAGAAAGCATGTGCCCTTAAAGTGAGAACATGTTCATTGTAACAGAGTCATAGTTTTTTTTCTGGTATGCATAGAGAGTGTAATGAGACACCACA
The DNA here is from genome assembly GCA_001698575.1 of Mola mola. Lineage (NCBI taxonomy): Eukaryota > Metazoa > Chordata > Actinopteri > Tetraodontiformes > Molidae > Mola > Mola mola. Next base: position 1,068,040 of record KV751333.1, on the reverse strand, counting down.
AGCTGAGGGCTGACCTGCCGGACCCTCTAACGCCACCACCAAACCTCTGTGCCGAGGCTGCCTTGCAGCTCTTCTTACGCCCTGATCTGTAGGTGAAGCTATACTGCCTGCATGACTTAGGAACAAATGGCGCTCAAAATGTGTCCTTAATTGCTTGCTCTTTTAAGAAGTTGAAATAGAGCTATAAAGTTTCAATTCATATATTGGCCAAAACTACAAAAAAGAGTAATAGTGAATTTATCCTTTAAAAAAATATATATTTTTGGTTTTCAAGAAAAAAATATATATACATAGATATATACAGTATATAATTTTGCGGAGGCATGTAATGCCGACCTTTCATGACTACCAGTTAGGTTATTTGCCACAACTACACCCATAAATATTTCAGTGTAGACCCCTAATTAGTAAGACTAATATGATTTCTTGAGCACTGTGACTTTTTTGGTGATGGTCACTGATTCTTATTCACTGAAATCAAATTGGCTGACTTGTACTCAGTCATTCAATGGATGGATGAGCTTATGGAATTTTATTTTACATACATTTAAATTTCATATTCGTATTTCTTCGATTCTGGCCCCAACAACAACATAGCAAGATGATATGTTAGTTTCCTGCAAGTCTCAGGTAATTCAAGTTTCCCTCTAATTTCACTTTTTTTTTTTCTCTAAACAAAGGTTTTACAATGATTCTGGCCATGAAAAGGTCATTACTGAGTGTCCAGGGGCTGCCTATTTCCATTCACCTGTTTTTTTATTCTGATATTGATGCCATTTTTTTTTGTAATTTTATTGAAAGAAAAAAAAGCCTTAAACGAATATATTGAATATTGAAGTCAATATATTGATATGATCTATATCAATATATAGCCCCTGCCATTCATCAAAAGTCAGTGTTGGTGGGCTGAATTTAACCTGAATGATCAGCAAATCACAGGGGTGCGTGATGATGCGTGGTTGGGCTGTAACAAATTAGTCCATTTAGACATATCCTGTGTCTTTCTTATAACTATTCGGTGAAGTTGCTTAACCAGGTTCCACCAATCTGTTCGAGGTTAATTTAACAATAGGTTCCCCATTTTTTATTACATAAACTAGGGAGGGCTTAGCCCCCATTTACACCAGGCGTCGCTGCATAAAGTCCATTGTTTTGCAGGTTGAATTTTGCTGGAGTCTGTCTCAGCATCTTCGGGCAAAGATGGGGGACACCCTGGACAAGTGGCCTGTTCATCGCAGGGCTGACATATAGAGACAAACAACCATCCACACTCACACCTACGGGCAATTTAGAGTGACCAATTAACCTACCCCAAGTTTTGCATGTTTTTGGACTGTGGGAGGAAGCCGGTGTACCCGGAGAGAACCCACGCAGACACAAGGAGAATAATGCAAACTCTGCACAGAAACGCCCTGACCCGGGAATCGAACCCAGGACCTTCTTGCTGTGACGCAACAGTGCTAACTAACCACTGCATCACTGTGTCTTTTAATCCATGTCTTATCTTTGATCTAGAACTTGTATGGCTTTGCTTTCATACAAACTAACTAACTTCAGCAGAGTTCACCTTGAAGCAAACCTAGATCCCTGTCTTCAGGTGGAACAGAGTTTGTTTGTTTTTTCCACATCAAAGTTTGAATGAGCTTTCACACCTGCACAAACATACTGGACTATACAGAAAAAACATACCAGGGTTTGTTTAAAGCTGACTAAACATCTCTGGTGCGAGTGCAACATCAGTATCAGAACGTTTTTAAAGACATGTAGCTTTTGAAAAATTGGTCAAATACTTACTTTGGTTGGTATAGAATGAAAGAATCGCTCATTATTTTATGTTTACATGGACACACAAAAAAAAAACACGTCAATTGGAAGATTCTGATCCAATTCAGCTCATTCTGAAAGAAATTATATTCCGATTGAGAGGGGTGGGTTATGTTGATCCTTATTCCGATCCCGATTCTGATGTGTGCCTTATGCCAATGTGACATGACAGCAGCACAAAACTTGGAGGGATGCTCTCCTCTTCTAATGCAGGAACATTATGCATTGCTGAGCCCGTAGCTTGATCACGAAGAACAGTAGAAACAAAAGTAGGGCTTTCAGAACCTGGCGCAGATCCATTCTTTAAGAGTGTAGAATTTAAATTGCTGGGAAAAGCGTGAAAGTGCAAAGTGTAGCCACATCGGTGTTTGTTTACAGCACAGCCAGAAAAAAATACAACTTCTTCTTCTGCAGTTATTTTAGGGAAATTAGACAAATCAGCACATGTTAAAATGCTGCTATTCTGATTAAAACTTGGTCGATGTATACGCACGTCATGATCCGATTATTTGATTTAGCGTTGTTATAAACAGCAGATTTGGTATTACCAATCCCTCAATTTTTTGATCTGATTAAGACATTTTGCGCATGTAAACATAGCTATTGATTTATCTTAGTTTCCAAACCATCTCAAGTTGCTTCAACCTCAACTTTCTGAGTGAAATAAAAAGTTGAGATTTCTCACATTTTCTCAAATAGATAAATAGACCACTAAAGTTTGCTGAACACCCAAGGCAATGTGTGTTACATCATCCTTTAAAATATATGAAAGTTTGATTTACATTACATTCATGTGTAATGGGCTTATCTTTTTTTTTTTTTTTTTTTTTCGAAATTAGTAGCTAGTGAAGCATCTCCTTTGGGGAAAAAGTGACCAGCACTCCCTGGTCCTGTTTGGCATAATAAACTTAGTGCTCACTTAGGCCTTGTTTTGCTCTTCTGCAGATGACATCTCTTCCATACATGACTGGAATGTGAAGACCTGTTTATTAGTCACTTGAGACATATAAATTTCACAACGGCCTATGGGCCAGATTGGCATAACTTAGACGTATTTGGAACTGCTTACAACACGGTCTTTGTCAAGAAGTCACAACTGTCTTTGGAACCACATGATATGTGTGCTTCCAGGCATTAGTTTCACCATG
>KV751333.1:993021-1064684 GCA_001698575.1 Mola mola | reverse complement strand
AAAAAAAAAAAAAAAAAAATTAAGTGGCTTTTATATTATCCAGTAGTTCAGATCTGCTGCAGGGAACTGCTGTTTTTAGTCTCTGACTATGTGACCTTTGTGCTGGAAGTGTCCTAGTCAGACTCTTCCTTTTCAGAGCTTCTTACAATATCCTAAAATTTAGCACCTTTTGATGATCTGACCTTGTAGAACAAACAGACTGAGCCTGCAATGTTAAGCAGGGCCAGGATATCACAGTAGATGTTTCTTTTTTGAGTGAGTGTCAAAGTTTTGGACCCTCTGACCACTTCGGTTGGGAGGGCAGAGGGATGGTTGCTGCCTGTTGAGCCCAAGGTGAAAGGGTGACACAGTCCTTAAAAAATAAGGGGTGAGGAGCTAACACTCAGTGAGACTCTGCAAGTCAGAGACAGAAGCCCTTTGTTGCTCTTTCACCTCTCATGTCTGCCATTCCTCCTCTCTTTCTCTCTCCCCCTCTCACTCGTTCACTCACTTTCCAGCCTTGCCATCTGTATGTGATTTAGGCACAGGCTCAGGGGGAGACGCAAGTGCACAAGGGGGAAAGGAATCAAGGCAGGGAGGGAGAGAGAGCAAGGGAGGAAGTCCACACAAGTTTGTTTTACGGGACACAGCCTGGGCTTGGACTCGGCGCAGTGTCGCATCTGGAGGTCAGAGCAGTAGAAAAGTGAAGCCAACGGGTGCAGCAAAGCAAGAAGAGCTGCCCAAAGCGTCCACTACGGCCAGGAGACATTGACGGAGACACAAACAGAGGGGAATCAGGGCTGCACTGGACAAACACACAAAAATGGCTGCTGAACGTCTGTCCTGCCTCTGCCTTGTGTTCATCCTCTCAGGGATTGTGTATCCAGTTTATGGCGCCAGGCTTGGGGGACAGCAACAGTCGGTGTTAAGAGTAAGACAGATCTGCTTTTATCTCTTTTTTGTGGTAAACTTGCTGTCCTAGCATAGCTGTGCTTAGTCCCTGACTTCGTACCATCAAATATTTAGGTGAAAACTCTCAGGGATGAGGCAGATTTGTGATTGTTTTGGAAGGAAATAGGATTCTACGGTCTGGAGATCAATCTTTGGACGTCTGTGACCGTCTGCTTTTGACAATAGTCCTGCTTTGTGTCCATGAATGTGTGTCATCAGAGGCAGCCCAAGGCTAAAGCTCACATAATCTCTGACTTACAGTCTCCACCACTGTCATGTCCCTCCCTGACAGTTCCCTAATGGAAACCAGCTGCTAGATGTCAAGCAATACCCCAGGGAGGGAGAGACAGAGAGGACAATAGACAATAATAGCAAGAGAAGTAATCCAAGACAACAGGACAATCATCCCATTTAGCTACAAATGATGTTGGATCAGAGGCCAAACTTTCAACTGTATGTGTGGAGTTAATGTGTTTTGATCTGTAAGATCTATAAGGACTAAATATCTCTCCACACAATAGTTTAAGAGTTTCTGAAAACTCCAACCAATATTTTATCATGTTTTCACCATTGCTTTATATTATAGAGCAATTTTTTTTCTTTTTTTATCAAAACAAATTGCTGTATGGCTCCTCACTGCCTAATTTTTGATTGTCTGCACTGAAAGTCAACTGCTCATCCCTTATGTTTCTTACAGAATAGATTCTCAGGGTTTAGACTAGATTAGATATAAGATTAAATTTTGCATGACCCTTACTCAGAAGACAGAGAGGGTCACTCTCTGATCGGAGGATTAATGGTTCATTCCCCATCCTGGCCATCAGCATGTTCAAGTGTCCTTCGACAAGATGCTGAACTCCAAATTTCCCCCAGACGTAAAGCCATGGTTTGTGAATGCATGTTTAAATGTTTTCCACTCCTAATGGCAATTTAGCAACTGGCAACTGCCACCACTGTATAAATGTCACAAACACTGTAAAGCAATTTGATAAGTCAGAAGACTTGAAAGGCACTATATAAATACATGTGCATTTACCAAGTCTGTTTAGATTTCAATGAAATGATGTAGAGCCACACTTGTGTGTCAATTATCTTCCAACCTGATATTTTGAGGAATTCTGTTGTATAATGTGTGAATGTTGGGTGAATCCACACCTCAAGCTTTTTGTCCACCCAGAAAGTATGACACAGAAAGTAATTGCACAGAACTTGGAGTGGTAGATTGGAGTACGAGGCATCTTTCCCATCAAGCAATAACCCCATTTTCTTTAACCACAACTGTGACCTTTCTCTAGCTTTAACAACATATAAATTTTCCCTAACAGTGTTCTTTGGTTAACATCAATCACGATTGATGTTAGCCAAAGAACACTGTTTACATAAAGATTTTCTGCAAAGCAAGAAAAACACTATTACTACTACACATTAAATGTTGGCAAATCTTGACTTTTGAAGAGTCAGTTTGCATTCTTGTCCGGCAATAGGGTTGTTATCATCAACTGAGTTTCAGCAAAACCATTTAATTGCTTTATCTTGCTGTCAACATCATATGATATGTGACACAATGAGCCAATTTTTGCAAAGAAAACATCTAAAATAATCTGTCATTTTCTTCAAAAGCGAGTGGCTTGTAAAAGCTTCTTCAAAGGTTTTAATGTCATTTTAGGGGTTACAGCTACACAGTACTTCATACCATATGCAGTATTAGCTGCCTGTATCTTCAAATAAGTAGAACAAGGTATGTGGTTGTAGCAAAAGTACAACTTTGTATTTTAACAGAAATGTTATGTTACGCTGTAGGTGTCGTTATGTGGCTCTGCAAACTTTGCAATACTAAACAATTTAAACATATTGCCTGTGTTTATTTCATAGTGTGAGTTGAGGGTCCCCAGAGAGGACGCCCCGAGCCCGGCAGCCAGACTGTCCGCAGTTATTCACTTAGGATGAGATTCTCAGGATGTGGGATCTGTAGCGTCCTGAGGATGTTCAGAAGAGTTGACTAAATCCAGTGTCTCCTCAAGGGGAATATGAGTACAGCTGCCAGCTCTAGTTGAAGGCAAAGCGGAAATGAGATTCAGTCTTCGAGCCGAAACATTTAATCCATTTAATTCTCCCACTCTGGGAAAACGCTGTTGGTAGGCAGATGATCTTTATATAAAAATACGTAATTCAAGCCAGTTGCACAGATCCAGCTCTCTGTTTTCCCACTCAACTCCCACTCTGCTGCAGAGGGAGTTTATGAGTTACATGACAACAGAGTGTGTTTTGTATCTTTGCATTGGACAGCACTCACCTCTAGATCAAAATCCTGTTATTGAGCTTGATACCAGCTCAGTGATAGAACCTAATGTTGTATCCTGTTAACTTTCATTCATCAAACAGGAAATACACTGATAAATACTGAAAGGTCAGAGCAGAGCAATAGATTCAGCTTTACCTTAAAACAGAGAGAGGCTATTTATTATGTTGAATGTCATCTTTGTTCTCCAATGGAGTGGGCATAATGGGAGGATTGCAGACATAGTTCACATCACTAGCTATGTTTATATGTGCACGATTTCTTAATCAGATTAAAAATTTGAAGGATTGGAAATTCTGAATCTGCTGTTTACATGGACTCTAAATCAAATAATCCAATCATGACGTGTGCATACATGCACTAAGCTTTAATCAGAAAGCAGAATTTTGACATGCAGAGATTTGTCCAATTTCCTTAAAATAACCACAGAATAAGAAATTGTACTTCCACCTGTGCTTTAAACAAAAGCTGATTGGGCCACACTTTCGCGCTTTCCCCTGCAATTTAAATTCCACACTCTTAAAGAATGGACCTGCACCAGGTTCTGAAAACTCTACATCTGTTTCTGCTGTTTTCTATGAACAGGCTACGTGCTCAGCGATGTATAATGCTCCTGCATTACAGGAGGAGAGAGCAGGAGGACATGAGCTGCACACATGCACAGTGAGGATAATTTTACCCCAAACAGGAAGTCGCGATTGGAATAAGTGTGTACATGGATGCGGTTCGGAATAAGGATCAACATAAACTATCCCTGTCAATCGGAATATAATTTCTTTCGGAATGAGCTGAATCGGATCAGAATCTTCCAATTGACGTGCTTACATGAAATATTTTTATTCTGATTAGCCCTTTATTCCGAATATTTCTGTCCATGTAAACATAGCTACTAAGTATGCTTGGTAGAAGACTGTATTCAGTAGTTTAAATTTACATTAAAATAGTGAACAATTTTAAGTATGTTTGTTTAAATTGAGTAGGCCTATCATAGGTTACCTCAATGAGAAATTTACCTGAAATGAAGGATTTGAGATTTGCTTCGTTCTAAGATAATTGTTATCAACGCAAGCAAGTAGTGAGAGGCTAGGAACCACAGAGAGATGTATGATAGAACCAATGACATAAATAAGGATGGGCCACACATTGCCACTTCCTCTCATTGTATGTAAATGAAGCCAAATACTGAGAAATGAGGTCTGGCATCTTTCGCCAGTTACGTCATCATTTGCAGTCTGCACAGTTATAGCATTGGAGAAGTGGAGCTGCAGTGTTAAATTCTGTTCAGCAGAATTCAGCTGCCAATCATGATGTTTCACGCTGATTTTAAGGTATCAAATTACTAATTAAAACCAGAGCCATAAAAACGCTGGAACAAATATCAGCATGATATTAGATCTGGAGTTTATGTTACGAATGGAAATGATCACACAAACAAGTGATGTTGAGATGGGCAGAAAAATGTTGCCAGACAAACGGTTGGGTTGTTTGCTTGAGATGCATTCTTCTCAATTTAGAGGAGTCTGAAGAGTCCATGTTTGACCTAAAGACCATCTGCTGTGTCTCTGTAACGTTCAGCCCACTGCCTCGTGTCCCTCTGTGTATACATACTGCAGCTGTTTGACATATCACAGAATGATAAATGACAGGTTTGAACTGTTTCAAAACTCCTTCAAGTGCTTTACAAAAGGTAAACAGCTCAGAAACTTTCCCATGAACTCGAAGTTTATTACTCAGAAAGTTCTGACTAACCGTTTGAGATCAAAACCTTTTCTGAGAGCACTGAACCCATTCACATTATATGTCTTTTAAGTTTTCACATGGGAGGTTGAAACATTGAGTCTCTGTATGATGAATGGGTGTTGGGGACTGTGGGTCAGGAAAGCCACGGGATCAGGGACTGTAGGAGGAATATCTGTGCTGCTGTCCACAGAATGTTTCACATTAGCTTCTAACAGATACACGTCGTCATCTCCAAGGCCAGCTATGAATAAATCTGAGGGAATTATGAATCACACAGAGCTCTATGTGTGTGGAATGTTCTGTGAAACTATGGAGTTCTCACAGACTATGGCACACAGTGCTATTGAACGTTTCACTGAATGGTGCTGCTTTAAAGATATTCAAAGGGCTGTTTGTGTAGAGGAGGGGTCATGACTCTGAAATCTGAGATCACGCCATCCTGAGAAACCTTGGTGAACAAACATCAGACAGGATGCAGATTTTAAAATGGCATTCTGCAAATGGGAGACAATGGACTGCTGCTGCAATCCAGCATAATTTCAACACCTGTCAGACATGGACATTAAGCTATACTGCCTTTCGAACACATTGGAGTTAATTTTGTTATTTCCTGTGGTAACAGGTCTAAAAACCAATTCGATAAATAAGTATAGATTTTAACTTTGCAACAAGACCTGTCATGTTTGATTTTGTACATTTGCACTTTTGCATATCTTTTGTGTCAATACTCCCTTTGATCATGAGAATTACTTCCTCGCCCTCTTACAGAGCCCATTGTCTCAGTAACAGTTTATGCTGCTGTCTGTCGTATGGGGCCTTGGACAATACAAACAATACAAATTCACTTGAATTATTTTTTTCTTATTTGTTTATTTTTTTTTAATATTTACTATGTATAAGGTTTATTGTCAGTAATATAACTGGACATACATAGAAAACACAGAATTTGTCTTTGAAGATGTTACTCTGCAAATGAGAGTAAAACTTAATGTATTCCTTTTTTCTGATGCTTAACGATGGTGAGGATGTTTAGTAGGTCAATCTGCCTTCCATTTGACAACATATCCTAAATCACAGTATAATTATTATGAATAGTATTAAAAAGTACTAGCCAAACAAACATATGTGGAATTTTTCTACACTGCCCCATTCATCCCCTAATCTAATGGGCAGATTGCCATGACTTTACTGAACACAGTTCTAATTTGAGGACGAACTCTTGCATACATTATATACTGAATGCTGAAAGTCAGAATATACCCACCACAGGCTAATGTGGCTTAAGAGACTTCAGACTGTCAGGGACTGATACTTCTCCTTTACTTTTAAAGGAGCAATTGGAAAGAGGTTGAGTCTCATTCTTGGGTCCTCATGATTAATGCTTTGGGTTGGCAGGTCTTGCTGAATACCAATCCAGTCTGTCAGTATCCAGTGTCCTGTAAAAACCCTATAAATGGATTTATTGCATTTGTATAGCACCTTTTTTGTCCATCTGACTTTTCAAAATGCTTTACAACATTTTTCACATGGAAGTGTACTGCTGGCGCAGAAATTGGAACAATTTCGAAAGGCAACCAGCTCTATCCAATGAGCCATGATCTGGAATGAGAATCTACTGTGCTACATATTATACCTTTAAGTAAGAAGTTCTGTTTCTGTTCCCACTGCAGACATGTGCAAAGGGATATTTCTTAAGTGAGCAAAATATATGTTTACCATGTAACTGCAAAGGCCGCGCAGATTACTGCAATGACATCACTGGCATTTGTAAAGTGAGTTTTCCCACTTCATTTCCTCTACCAAAACCAATACATGTTTTTTTTATATTCTGAGAAGTATGCTGCCTTCAGTTGTAATATTTTCCCCTTCAGAACTGCAAAGACCACAGTACAGGTAATTTCTGTGAAATTTGTGAAGATGGCTACACACTGGTCCCCAACCTGGATGGTTCGGACACCTGCCGACCCTGTGCCTGTCCCCTTTCTGTCCCCTCAAATAAGTAAGCTGATCTTTTATTAATACTGCTGTGTGTTAATGAGCAGTGGGCAATGCCCAAAATAATTTCCCCTATGTGTCCGGCCAGCTTTGCAGTGTACTGTGACAGAGGAGGTGCCATTCTGCGATGCAAGTGCCAAGAGGGCTACGCTGGACATTTATGTGAGAGGTCAGTGATAACATGGCAGCACACTTTCAATCAATGCTGCAGGTTACTGACAGAGGGCAGAGTCTTGTGATGCACCAGAATATGTGTGTCTATTCAGCCACTGCTACCATGCATTTTGTTCTCAGAAATTGAAAAGCTAAACAGGTGAAGTCAAACATATAACAAATTCTCCTCAAAGTTTGTTATTTGTCACACTGCGACTTGATTGGACAGTGCACACACAACTACTGTGTCCATTAACATACACTGATTTTATAGCCTCCGACTTGATAATGAATGCAAACATGGTGATCTCCACAGGAATTCCCCAAAAGCTTGCTGCCACAAGATAATCATTTGCCTTTAAATGTGAAAACACCATTCAAAAACCAACATGGAACAAATGAATAGTACTACAGCCTGTGTAGCTGGTGTGTTGCAGTGTGGTATGTGACCTACCCCGGCCTGTCCTCTCATGAAAGAATATCTACTTCTGGACATAAAATTGTTTGTGTTCCTATTTCGTTTCGTTTCGTTTCGTTTTCTTCCGCTTATCTGGGTCCGGGTCGCGGGGGCAACAGCCTGAGCAGGGAGATCCAGACGCTCCTCTCCCCAGCCACTTCCACCAACTCCTCCGGGGGGACACCAAGACGTTACTAAGCCAGCTGAGAGATATAAACTCTCCAGCGTGTCCTTGGTCTGCCCTGGGGTCTCCTCCCGGATGGGCATGCCCGAAACACCTCCCCAGGGAGACGTCCAGGAGGCATCCTGACCAGATGCCCGAACCACCTCAACTGGCTCCTCTCAACGCGGGGAACAGCGGCTCTACTCTGAGCCTCTCCCGGATGTCCGAGTTCCTCAGCCTATCTCTAAGGCTGAGCTCAGCCACCCTGCAAAGGAAGCTCATTTCGGCCGCTTGTATTCGCGATCTCATTCTTTCGGTCACTACCCAGGGCTCATGACCATAGGTGAGAGTTGGGACGTAGATTGACCTGTAAATTGAAAGCTTTGCCTTCTGGCTCAGCTCTCTCTTCACCACAACACACCGCTTCAGCGTTCGCATCACTGCCGACGCTGCTCCAATCCGTCTGTCAATCTCCCCCTCCATTTTCCCCTCACTCGTGAACAAGACCCTGAAATACTTGAGCTCCTCCAATTGGGGAAGTGACTCTCCCCTGACCCGGAGTGGGCAATCCACCCTTTTCCGTCTGAGAACCTTGGCCTCTGGCTGCGCCTAGAAATTCTGTCCATGACAATTATGAACAGAACTTGTGACAAAGGACAGCCTTGGCGGAGACCAACCCTGACTGGGAACGGGTCTGACTTACTGCCAGCAATGCGAACCAGTCTCTGACTCCGACAATACAGAGAGTGAATAGCCCATAACAAAAGGCACACCCACAGGACACCTTGAGGGACACGGTCATAAGCCTTCTCCAGATCCACAAAACACATGTGGACTGGTTGGGCAAACTCCCATGACCCTTCCAGTACACTCGCGAGGGTATAGAGCTGGTCCAGTGTTCCACGGCCAGGAGGAAAACCACATTGCTCCTCTTGAATCCGAGGTTCAACTAGCAGCCGGACTCTCCTCTCCAGCACCCTGGAGTAGACCTTCCCAGGGAGGCTGAGGAGTGTGATCCCCCGGTAGTTGGAACACACCCTCTGGTCCCCCTTCTTGAATAGGGGGACAACCACACCTGTCTGCCACTCCAAAGGCACAGTCCCCGATGTCCACGCAATGTTGTAGAAGCGTGTCAACCGTGACAGCCCTACGACATCCAGAGCCTTCAAGAGCTCGGGACAGTCGCCGAACAGTTTGCCAGAATTTCTTCGGCGCCGACTGGAAGTCTTGTTCCATGGCCTCACCAAACTCCTCCCACACCCGGGTTTTTGCCTCAGTGACCACCCGAGCCGCAGATCGCTTGGCCTGCCGGTAGCTGTCTGCTGCCTCGGGAGTCCCACAGGCCAACCATGACCTGTAAGTCTCCTTCTTCAGCTTGACGGCCCCTTTAGCCTCTGGTGTCCACCAGCGGGTCCTGGGGTTACCGCCACGACTAGCACCAGCGACCTTGCTACCACAGCTTCGAGCAGCCGCCTCGACAATGGCAGCGCGGAACATGGCCCACTCAGACTCCATGCTCCCCACTACCTCCGGGATGTGGTTGAAGCTCCTCCGGAGGTGGGAGTTGAAGACCATTTTCACAGGGTCCTCAGCCAGACGTTCCCAGCAGACCCTCACTATTCGCTTGGGCCTACCTGGTCTGTCCGGCTTCTTTCCCCGCCACCTGATCCAACTCACCACCAGGTGGTGATCAGTTGACAGCTCTGCTCCTCTCTTTACCCGAGTTTCCGGCACATACGGTCGCAGATCAGATGATACGACTACAAAGTCAATCATTGACTGTCGACCTAGGGTGTCCTGTTGCCAAGTGCACTTATGGACACTCTTATGGCTGAAACTGGTGTTAGTTATGGACAAACTGTGACTAGCAACGAAATCCAATAACTGAACACCACTCGGGTTCAGATCGGGCAGTCCGTTCCTCCCAATCACACCCCTCCAGGTCTCGCTGTCATTGCCCACATGAGCGTTGAAGTCTCCTAGTAGGACGATGGAGTCCCCGGTAGGGGCACTCTGCAGCACTTTTTCCAAGGACTCCAAAAAGGGTCCTCTCAAAAAGGGTGGGTACTCTGAACTGCTATTTTGCGCATAGGATGCAAACCACAGACAGGACCCGCTCCCCAACCCGAAGGCGCAGGGAAGCAACCCTTTCGTCCACAGGGGTAAACTCCAACACATTGGCTGAGAGCCTGGGAGCTATTAATAAGTCCAACCCATCTCAAGAAGACTGGTTTCAGAACCAGAACTGTGCGTTGAGGTTAGGCCGACTATATCTAGCCGGTATCTCTCAACCTCTCGCACAAGCTCAGGTTCCTTCCCCATCAGAGAGTAACATTCCAGAACCTGAACTGTGCGTTGAGGTTAGGCCGACTATATCTAGCCGGTATCTCTCAACCTCACGCGCAAGCTCAGGTTCCTTCCCCATCAGAGAGGTAACATTCCATGTTCCGATAGCCAGCTTCAGCAACCGGGGATCGGACCGCCAAGGCCCCTGCCTTTGACTGCCACCCAATCCACATAGCACCGGACCTCTATGGCTCCTCCTGTGGGTGGTGGGCCCACATGAGGACGGACCCAAGTCTCCTTTTCGGGCTGAGCCTGACCGGACCCCATGGAAAAATGCCCGGCCACCAGGCGCTCGCCTACGGACCCCTTCCCCAGGCCTGGCTCCAGGGCAGGGTCCCAGTATCCCTCCAGGCAGGGTACACAAGTCCTTGTTCTTCACCATCATAGGAGTCTTCGTGTTCCTATTTCTTTAATCTAAAAAAGGTGGTGTTGTACCACATTTGGCTCACTAGGGCCATTTAAGAGTCATTTAGTGCTTAGATGAAGCCTTGTGCAAGAACCCAAATAAAGGACTTTTGATTTGAATGCATTAATATCATATGGGAAAATCATATAGTCACCAAGAAAGGCCTGCTAATATCAATTCATATACTGTACAATATATATCAATATTGGTATTAAATAGGTTTTAAATTACATGCATGACTTTAAAACACACCTTGAAAATTCTTTAATTCAACTCAAGGAAACCTACAGAATCCATGAGAGAATCTGTTCCTGCCATGTGCTGAAAATTAAAGAAACTAGCTGAGTGTGGATTTCATCCATTGTAACCGATGTTGTCCCATCCAGGTGTGCCCCGGGTTACTATGGCAACCCAATGGTAATTGGGAATTCCTGCAAGAGATGCAACTGTAACGCCAATTCAGACCCCAACCTGATCTTCAACGAGTGCCACAACTTGACGGGCCACTGCCAGCACTGCTGGGGAAACACTGCCGGGGGCAATTGTGAGAGGTGTACCCCAGGTTTCTACGGAGACGCTATCACTGCCAAGAACTGCAGAGGTGGGAGCGACACATAATTAATTCCAGAAATGTTTGATCCATACTTGAAAGACTGATGAGTTCTGGAAGGAGCCTCCATGTTCAGAAGTTATGCTTGAGTGAAGTTGTTGTTATTGCTTAATGTTCTGTGAAACCTGAACGATCCACCTTAAGCCTGCAACAAAGCCAGGTGTATAATGAAAGCAGGAACAGCCACAGAATTTGTTGACACAGTTGCTCTGGCAGACTGCTGAACATTCCTCTCATACACCAGTGAAAGCAGTTTGGCTTTAGTAGTACAGCTGTAGTGCATCACACGATGACCTCAGATATTATGACACACTATGCTGGAGTAGGCCTATGAACACCTTCCAGAAATTATCAGTCTTACACCTTATGTATTTTACTACAGCATATATTGAATATCACCTCAGTGAAATCAGAATAGCTGTTGCTTTTCACCATTATGTACTCTCTGTTTGTTTACCATCCCGAAGCCATTAAGTTGAAAATCTAGAAGGAGGTCACAATCCAGGATTTGGCATAACCATTTCCCTTTCGAAGCCCTAAGAATCCAAAAATAACACCTGTGACATAATTCAACGTCTTATCATTATTACATGTGTCCTGTGTGTGTGTGTGTGTGTGTGTGTGTGTGTGTGTGTGTGTGTGTGTGTGTGTGTGTGTGTGTGTGTGTGTGTGTGTGTGTGTGTGTCACAGAGTGCAAGTGCAATAAATGTGGCACCTCTTCCTGCGATGACAGAACAGGAGTGTGTCACTGCAAGCCTGGTGTCACCGGACGACACTGTGACCAGTGTGAGGTGAGAGGAATCATGACTCTCCCTCTGCTCCATCGCTTCTGGTAGATTCAGGAATGTCAGTGTGAAGCAAGGTTAAAGGATTAACAACATTTTGTTTCTGTTTACTGTATCCTGTATTCCTGGACCATTGTAGAACTACAGGATTTTTTTATTGTTGGTTTGGGGTTTTTGATGTATGTTTTCAATGGTGTATGTGCTTTTTATTTTTTCTATGTTAAATTTTATATGGCAAAATATTTGATTGACAGCACTCTATTTTTTTGGGGGGAGTTTCTCACATCAAAAATGGGTGTTTTTTTTTTTTTCTTCGACAGATTTCACATGGTGCTAAAACTCATACTATACTATCCCATCAACAATAGTAGGGTTGCACTACATACATTTTTTGCTGTGCTCTGGGAATGATGGGAATTAAGAGCACTGAAAGCTGTTGATGCAATGTAGTAAGTATAGTAAATGTGAAGATAGGTCATAGTTTTAAAAGATATTTTTATTTATTATTTATCTTATTTATTTTATCCTTATTTCAAAAAAGAGCAAGAGGCAAGTAATTCTTTATTGCATTTGAAATGTTCCATGAATTACACATGATTTTTGTAAAATTAATATATAGTTTTGCAACTCTAGAAAGCTCCAGATTGTCATAAGAGCTGAAGCATAAAGACAAAAAAAAAAATGAAAATTGCAAGACAATAGCATCATCTCATTTAACATTTACCAAAGCCTTGTAGTGCTATTCTGCATGGTAACTATCTAACAGAGCCAAATACCTTCCCATTTGCATAACTGCAGCCGGCAATACTGCCAAATTTTCTTTCTTTTTAACACTTTTTCTGTGCCAACCCAATACCCATGTTGCTTTTGCTGATGTAGGTATGAATTGAGATAAGATAAAGAGATGATGTTCACTTAGATGTTTTCTGTGTCAAATAAAATTGAACACTTAATAGCAGAAATTGGACTAAAACATGAATTTCCCTTTGCCATTAATGGCTGTTCTTATGTGGGTCTTGTGAAAAAATGTCCCATAGAAGATATCAGAGTGGATGGGACTGCCTCTCTATCAAATAAGAGTAGAGATGCCCATTAAAGAGCAACAAATGCGCAACAGAAGCATTTGAAACGTCATTTTAAGACAGCAGTTGAAAAACAAGTGTCACAAGTGTGATAGTTGTAGTGCTTTCATTCTAAAATTGGTATATTTGCATACCAGAAAGTACCTCTGTAGTTTACCGAGGGGTGTGTGGAAGCAAGCTAAAATTAAGCCAAAATGACTAAAAGTAAGAGGTAATCTAAAAAAAAAAAATCAAGAATGTTTGAACTTATAAATAAAAGTATCAAGAACACTAGTCTTGATAAAAATGTGAAAAAGCTAAATTCATAAAACACCATAGATTACTTTAAAGAACAAGCAAACAGTTTAAATGGTTTGCTTTGAAAAAAAAAAAAAAGAATGGGCTAGAAGTAACAGATAAATCTTCAATAAATTTTCCGCCTCATAAGTGGTAGCATTGCAAGTCTTTCAGTGTAAAATCCTCCTTAGATAACCACATGTTCACATGTACTGACACTGTGGTTGATGAAGTTGTCGATGTAGTTTGGTTCATCTGACAGTACTGTGGGGGCACAGGGTAGAAAAAAATCGGGAACCATTGGCTGACTTTAAACACTATTTGTACTGCAAGAGCTGAAAGTAGTTACCTCACAAGGATTGTTTTCAAGAGAAAGCGAAAGTGAATCATTGTGCGTCTTATAGAACCTGTCGACAAAGTTTACAGGGTGAAATCCTGTTTTAAACAGCATCAAACATTCAGAAAGTGGAAATTTGGTGTGTTGAGTTTGATTTTCTTGTTTTAAATCTGATTTACCTTCCTTACTACTGTAGTAACAATCCATCGATCTGGATCATACACTGACTGGCTGACCAACAATCCAATCCAATCAATTAAAAGTTAAATACTCAATCTATATCGCTCTTTTACAAATGATAGATGTGCTTTTAATTTAATACTCTTAAAGCAGGCCTGTTTCACAGTTTCTGCCTAGCTGCGCCACATCCACTTCCAAACTATGCCAGGGGCTAGCAAAAAATGCAAATTAAATATGAGTGACTTTGTACAGAAAACTTTTTTTTTTATTATTTATATTTTGTTCCACAGAATGTAAAATATTTCTTCAAATTTATTTAAAAGATTGTCATTTAAATGTCTGAAATAAGTCAATAATATCATGATTACTTTTTTTTAAGTTGAAATGCAACTGATTATGTGATTTGGGTAAATAATATCATCTGAAATTTAAGGCTTGACTCAAGGCCCTGAATCAATTTTAGTTGAAACTGTATCATGGCAGACTTTGTAATATTGAAAAATATCATATTGCTGTCCAAAGATTCAGTATCATGTTGTGTCACTATGCAACTGATAATTTATGACCCTCTTACTTACTTCATTGTTGGGTACATCGCAACCAGGTTTCTTGTGCATAGTGGGATTATCACCTTTATTTCATTCAGATGAGTTTAATCTCCAAATTGCTTTGGATAATTTGGCAGTTTTATTGTTACATTTCCCCTACCAGAAATTGTTGGTATGTTCTCTTTTACAACCACATGTTTCACGGTGAACTTGACCAGTGATGTACTGGGTTTTAACAGTGTTCTTCCTTCATCTAATCTAGGAGGGTTACTCAGGTTTCTCCAGCTGTCAGGGCTGTCAGAGGTGTGAATGCAGGCCGGCTTCCATGCGTTCCACCTGCCACCCTCTCACCCACAGCTGTCCGTGCCGCCCAGGCGCTGGAGGTCGTTACTGTGAACGCTGCCTCCCAGGTTACTGGGACTATGGCCCCTCCGGCTGCCAGAGTATGTCATCCGTCTATCATACAACATATCAAATGGTCTCTCTGTCTCGCCCCCAGACCATTTGGCGAAAATGTTTGATACAAATAACACATTCCCTGGGGAAAAGCCCTTGCTGAGCACTCACGTTCCCACACTCTCAACCACAGTAGTGCTCATGATGTCAGAGAATCCTCCACTGGGGCCTGTGACCCTGTGGCCGCATAAAATCATCACAAAGCTAAAATATATCCACAGACGCAGCTGCAAAAGCCATCAGTCCCACACAAGAGAGGCCAAAAGACAGATGGGCAGGCCTCGAGCCAAAACACCATCTGTGGCTTTTCAGTCTGTATATGGGTAGAAACTGCACTGACCTGTTCCTAGCTAGCTAAATATTTACAGTGATGTGCTGAACTTTCGGACTGACACTACAACATGATTGAAACTGCCTTTTTTCATAGAGTGCGACTGTGAGAGTGGCCACTGTGATATGCATACAGGAGAATGCTTGTCTGAGGCAGCAACTGTCAACCTGTGCAACATCAGTAAGTGGAGTTCACATTTGTAGCAGACTCCTCTACATCTTGGTAAAAAATACAAATTTACAATCTGTCACTGAATTTACAGCACAGCAAAACTGTCCTCTTTGGTTTTAGGTTGTGATGAGTGTATTTGGCATCTGATTGGGGACTTGGGGCTGTCAAATAAGACACTGGAGCAGCTGAAAGTCAGAGTTTTGAACATCTCCACTGGTGCTGCTGCTAACGACAGGCTCAAATACTACAACTACACTGCTCATCAACTGCAGGTGCTTTTTGCATCATCCAATGTTTGCCAATAACAAATAAACTTGCACATAAACATTTAAAGGGTTGTTCCAGATTAATCCATCTTGAAATACTGGAAATATAAAACATTTCCAACTAAATTCAACTGTTTTTTAGTCTTAAATGTAATTAATGGTAATATAATTTTATTATAACTTCTATTATATTATCAAGTATACAAATTGATTTAACTTGTTTCAATTCCAGAGTCAGTTTCAAGGTTGGAGGAACAAGTCCTCTATGATGAAGGCCCACACAGGGGAGCTTGAGGAGGCCACAGAAGCTGTGGAGCTAAAAATCAAGCAGCTGAAAGAATTGGTAAGCAAAGCCATCTTCTCTCATTTACCACACATCCATGTCCTTCAGTCCTGTACATTATTTAGGAGGGATTTGACAACATGAGTGAGGCCTTAAAAGTGCCACCTGACATTTTCCAGTTTTGTAGACATAACCTAATGTCACCTGAGAGCTCCATCTCAATCTTTTTTGGGACTGACTTCAGCAACTATTCGTTATTGATTGTTTATTTTGGTGGATTTTCAGGAGGCCTTTGTGAAGACTATGGGGAACAAGCTAGACAACAACACACTACAGACTTTCACTCTGGCTGAGCAGCTGAACACAGACCTGACTGCTCTCAACGTGCGCATTGAAGGTACCAAATAGCTCTGCCAAGCACATCTGAGCCCTTTGTCCTGTTTGGATTTTGTGCATTCCCTACAATCATTAAATGGTCCTACTAGAGTTCTTCAAGCTACAGAGCTTAATCTCAGGAGTATTAAATTATATGAAACATTTGACTTGTGAGTGTGAAGATACTCTTCTGTATGATGCACAGAGATGATCGAGGACTGGGAGCTGTACAGTGTTTATCGGGATGTGGATCCAGAAGTGGTCAGACAAAGCACCGAGGTGGCCCAGGGAATGGTGACCTGGATGAGGAAGATGGATCTGTCCCCTCGGGAGCCAGTCGCTACTGATGAATTGATTGAAGCCCATGACTGTGAGGAGATACACTGCTGCGCACAAAAACACAAAAATGTTAAAAGTGGGAAGATTACTTTTCATTGACATAATTTCACTGTCATAAAATAAAGAACTCATTAAAAAAAATTAGCGACATTACAGTTGAATGTTTTTACTACTATAGTAAAAGTTTAGAGGAAGCATAACTGTACACCATATTCAAAACTTACATATACTGTTGGGGGGGAAACATATAGATGATCGTCATCTAATAATTAAAGTGAGCCTATTGTTTTGAAAAACAGTGGTTCATAAATGATTTGTTGATGGTAAAGTTTGCTTGTTTTAGCTGAAATTTGAATTTATCTACATTATCCACTATAGTATCCTGGTACTTGGACTACTATAGCATCAACACCCCTGTTGATAGGTATTTATGTATTCAGTACATTTTATTGCTACTGAATTCAATTTTTTATTCATAAGCCATGACAAATTTCCAAGGCAGCTGCAATGCTTTTCCAGTTTGATTGCCTGAAAGAATGACCTATGAAAGTGAATTTGTCCAGTCAGCTACAGTACGTGAGTCATGGAGAGATATAATACTGAAACTGGTACTGCTGAAATTAAAAGACCACAAGAAATATGCAACAAGCATATTTCTTGTGGTCTTTGTACACAAACAAACCTGTTAATATGCTTATTAAGAACAAAAAATCAGAACATTCTAATGTTTAACAGGTTATATTTTTTTAATCTTATAGTAAAGTTTAATAGCATGCTAATATATGCAAATTTGCACCCAAAACAAAGCACAGAAGAGGCTGAGTGGCATTACTCAGCGAAAATTGAGAAAAAAAAATCGTTGAATGAGCATTGTTTTCTAGTCATTTAATCTAGGTATCTTGTTATGGTTCAAAAATATTTGAAAAATGCCTGTCATAAATATATAACCACAGACAGCCTAAATCGGCTATTCTGTCAAATTTCATGTGCACATTGTACATTCAGCAGCTTGTTGCTGATTGTACCTATGTAGGTTAGTCACCTAGCTTTTTGTTTTCAACATACATTATCTATTCAACAATTTATTCATGAGGTAGCTACGTTAATAAGGGCTTTTGTGCTTTGGATTGCTCCTTTTTTTGAAAAACAAACACAGTTTGGATTCACGTGTGGATACACTAAAATGAAGACGCGGTACATATTAGGATACAGTGTAGTATGTTAAGACAACCATTTACCCTCTTCAGCAGAGGAACAGAAATAGCCATTTTGGAATGTTGGTCTACATCACCAAATTAGTTACCAAAATGATACACTAATAGTGAAACTGTAGAGTATTGGCTTGTATTTCTGGTTGTGTTTCCAGTGCTGAGACGTATCCATCAGCTGGATAAGAAGCTGATGATCACAGACGGCCGCCTTCCACCTGTCAGGCAGGTGCTGTCCCACCTCTCCACCAAGGTGTCTGAGGCTCAGGGCTTCCTCCAGAAGGCAGGCGCTGTCATCCAGGAGACAATCGATCAGAACAGAGCCAACAACCTCAAATTCCAGAGGAACAAGGTAATTTCCCATATCCCACTCCTGCTCAGCGCCTCTCCCCACTCTGATTTCTCCTCACGCTTCTCGCAATAGAGAAGGAGAGCCTTCATCCCTGTTTCTCCTTTGCCTGCTTTGTCTCCCATTTCAGTACTTTTTCTCTCACACATTTTTAGTTGTGCTCTTTCACAACAAGGAACTTGGACTTAAAAGACACAAGATTCTGTACATTACAGCTTCCAAACAAGAGGCTGTAAGAGATAAATCTAGTTGTTGTTAGTCAGGATTGTTAGAGAAAACATGTTTCTGGTATTTAAGTGGCGAGAACAGAAACACAAAACCATCTGTGGGAACTTTTGACTGATGCAGTAAAAGGAGGAAGGTATTGCTGCAATGTTAACTTTCCCCCACTTTATTTTCCCATGACACACCCACTGCCAAGACACAGAATTAATACTATACAGAAGAGATTCATTTTATCCCACATCAGTGACAGAAAACAAACACTGGCAGGCTCTGCAAATGTTACATGAGTATGTATGGTAGATAGATGATATGTATTGGTTTGTATACACATACTGCTTATACCGAGTTCTGAGCAGGAGGATTGACCATATATTGATCTTTCTGGGAAATATCACCGTAACGGCTTAGTGATTGCAAGTTTGTAGGGAATAATTCATTCCAGTGGAATCTTTGGATTCACAAGTTTAACTTTGGTAAAAACATGCATTTTCACTACACACTCTGAAATGGAGAAAGCCAGCATAACTGATACCGAGGAAGTCATGTTTTCAGTCCAGCTGGTTGTTTTCTCTCTTTGTCAGCTTCATTACAAAACAAGTACTGGTTCCGTTTTCAGATATCTTTGTGAAAAGGAGTAGCAGGGGCCCAGATGGAGCATGTTCAGTTTTGCAACATTGGTTACGCAAGCTTGACAGTGAATGAAGAGAGAGAGCAGCTTTTATACTCATAATTTTATTTTGGTATTTCATGGTGGAAATACATTTTCAGTAAACACAAAAAGACCTCTTACAACCCCACAGGAAGGTGCCACATTTCTTAGAGTTTGTGTGAATTGAACAACTGCAGGTATTTATACATACATGAAACAATGAAACAAAGAATAAAGATGTGAAATGGCAACTGTTATGGATCTCCTAGTTTACTGGGTTACCAGGAAAACATGAAATACAGTATAATAAAAGGGTAAAAGCATGTAAAAACACTGCATTCCAGTCCTCTGGTGTATGTGCTGTATCTTTATTTGTTATCTTGCCCTTGGTGACATTTTGGCTGTGCTGAACTCTATGTGTCTGTGTTGGCGTATTGTTTTGAACGTGTGTTATCAGGAGCAGGGATCTACATGATCATTGTCTCTGCTGTACATCAATGCCATGAATGGGGCACTAACCAAACATGGAGCCTCCTAATCAGCGGTTCTTACTTGCCTCAACACAAACCAGTTGACACCAGCCCGAATCAGCATGTGTACATTGCTGGGTTACCACAGCCAATCAAATGATCCCATAAATGGGCCATACTTATCAGGTACCAGGTCTGGGGGATCCAATAATGCAGAGACACACAGGGAGCTTTCTGAATCAGTAGTCGTTTTAATAATAAAGGTCAAACCAGGAATTCAAATTATGCAGAGGTACAGATAAGGGTAAAGCAAACTCGGTAATCGGAACACAAATTGGACACAAGGAGACTTACACGGGATAGATGCTGGACTGCTCGCTAGAAAGACAAGATAATCTAGCACAGGAGGAAGGGAACACAGGGTTTAAATACACGAGGGAGAGGTAGACAATTTGACACAGGTGAGACACATTAGGGAGAGGGAATAATCAAACACACCTGAGGGACAACACTTGACAGGACATGGGGAGTAAGACACAAACAGAACTTCAAAGTAAAACAGGAAACACCAAATGACCCTAACAGACGGACACTTGACACTAGCAGACCCTGACAATACTTAGTCACATGGACAAATTATCCAACCAGGGATGTTGTATTAATATGGTCTGCATCTTAACCACCAGGTGTTCCAAACAGTAATATTATAATATCACAGATTAGTAATTAAAATGAACCAAAACTGTATTCTATGGCTTAGTATAAAAAGTAAAATGCAAACTCAAATTGAAATCTAAAAGTAGGAACACTTGTATCTTACATGAACACTGTCTTGTTGAGACTTAGGTAAATACTAGCCTCATGTCTGTATGTAAAATTCAGACCTTAAGCCAAGGCGTTGTTCGCCTACTTTAGTATCAACACTAGAAGCATGGTGGACAATTAGTTTACAGGGTTTTTTTTTAGTTGTTTGCGCTCTAACTACAAGACACGACCTCCCTGAGTTTTTGTTTTCACCATTAAGATGGCAAGCAACCACGGGTGATGTTGCTTTGGGCTTTTGGATGGGTTTTTGTTCTAGCATGAACCCATCTTCTTAGCCACAACCTGTTTTTTTTTACATTTATGTTTGTGTGCACTAAAAGCTAAGGAAATCTAATGATCACAAATTAGTTTGAACATGAAAGCCAGGTTAGTTTTTATCCATTGCTGGAAGTCTTTGTTCGAAGATAATTGCCTGCTGGCTTTAGTTTCAAACTAACGTACTGTATATATATTTATGAAAGGGCTGTAAATCTTATTGTTCAACTGTCGGAAAATAAAGCATAAAAGCACATTCTATGTTTATATTTTTTTTCCTCGTGCCAACAGGCACAGCAGCAAAGACTGGCAGAGGACCATACTGCTGTCAATGAAACATTGGACACAGCCAGAGGCTTCATATCTGAAACAGAGAGGACCATGGCTGATGTGAATGCTTTAGTTCAGGTGAGGCTCACTTGAGTGTACACATCCATGGATGGTTACATGAGCGGGGGCGGGGTCAGTGGTTAGAATTAAAATGTCTGGGTTTCTAGGTTTCTGTGGATGAAAAAGATATTCATCCCTATCTCAATAAATGATCTTGAAGTCCATTTTCTAGTACATTCAAACAAGGTTTATTATTGTTGCAAGAACAAGCACACAGCGATCATTATGACCCCTTAGCTGTAATGCTCAAAGCACAAAGGTTTCGATTACCCTTTTATAGTCAGGGGCATGTCACCCAACACTCTGATCCCAGTTCCTCATTTGCTGTCTGGAATTGGAATGCCTCATACTCCCACTAAGCAATGGGAGTATATGTGCTATCTCAAGATGTTCTCTTAGTTCCAAAATAAAATTGTATATTATAAAAGGTGTGATGGTCTCACCCAACATAATTCCTTATCTTACACAACAAGCTAGTGAAGAACATGCTTATATCCGTTTATTTATGGCTCACTGGATGAAGGAGTATGTATTATAATCTAATAGAGTTATATATGGAGCTGCAATATATCAGAGCCTGCACTGAATTTATTCATGAAATGGATTCCTGAGACCCAGCCTCTGCCAGGTTGTAAAGCTGACCAATTTGTTTTGTGGATTGCCAGGGATTGAATAAACTAGCTCTCCCTTTACAGTCCAGTAGCTCTTTATTGGGTTAATCCCTGGGAAGCTGCAATCATCCTGAGTAACAATGTTAGCTTGGCCATGTTTGTGTGTGCTTCTAATTTGGACATCACGGGTACAAGGATTCTGAGAATGGTCTAAGCAATGGAATGACCTTGCAAACAAATAAATTAACTATGATGCATCTTTCAATTTGCATCTGCCTGACCATCCACATCTTGTGCATAGAACGTTACGCATCACCATGCAGCAATCAATGGAGCCAGCCAAAAGCTGACAGAGAAGATGGAGCGACTCTCACTGGTGGACAGAGATCATGTTCAAAGTGCCGACGAGCATGCTGAGGAGCTGGACAAACAGGCAAACAAACTGGAAGAGTGAGACACCCTTATGTATTAAAATCTATCATTTTAAAACAAGTATTGTTTAAAGTTCATTTGTAGGGGATCTTCAGATGACGATAAATACAAATTAATCTGGTGACTATTTATGTTCACAATATATGTCAATTGTCCAGATTATATAGATCCTTAATGACTCTCTTGGCTGCATTCTTGCAACGCCTGAAATGAATATGCTTTAAAGAGGGTAGAACACCATTCACCACCCTTTGTAAGGCCTTCAGGTCTCATTCCATTCCAGGAAGTGATGTTCCCTTTCACGATAGTGCAGTATTTGAGGAGATGCCCGCAATCAGTTCATGCATCTGAGGTCAAACAGTCATGTCTTCAGTAATATGGACATGTTAATTGACATAGTCTGCCTTGTTGAGGACCCATTGAGTAGTTTCCTCCAATCTTCTTTCAAAAGTCTCCTATTAACTCAAGGAGCTGACATTCTGGAGTTGGCTGTCATTGTCTGTATTCTGTTTATCTGTAATCAGAGCCAACATAACAGTGTCATCAGCAAAGTTGATGCTCAAAACCCAACACTGGAGTGCTTCAGTTTTACGAGCGAGGAGGTAGAGGAAGAGACCCTTACCATCAGGAGTCCTCTCACTGAATCATGGCCAATGGAGGGTTTATTATTAGGTGCTTGAGCTTTGTGACAAGTGTGGGGGAACTACTTTATAAAACCCTTTCTTGATCAGGTGAGATAGGTTGTTGTGCAGAATTTAATAGTATTCATAAGGAATCATATATTTTGCCATTTACCTCTTGCTTTCACTATAGTTATCTTCCTTCACCTCAGTTACTAATTTTGTATATCTGCTGTTTGCTGCTAGACAATAAGTTTGTCAGCTTTTTTTTCCAGAGATCAGCTGCCTACTGTTGATTTGAACAGCGTTAAGGAGGGTAAAAACAAATATTAAAGTTGTTTTACTATAATCAAAACAATGAGCTCAAAGATACTAAAATGTTACACACAGCAGGTTAGGCCTGAGTCACGTGATAATACTCTGTGGTTTTGTTACTAAGAATGAGTCCTTCACAATACAGCGAGGCCTAATCATTTGATCCAGTTTTAATTTAAAAATACTGATTACTCTAGTTTTAATTCACTGTAAATTTAATGACCACTGGGAATTTCTGATGCCATTATGTGCAATAAACACACCAATTGGATTGTAACATCTGTTATCCTGTTTCCTCCAGTGATCTGAAAGAGAGTGATGCGAACGGCTTTGTTCAGAGAGCCATAAGTGCTGCCAACGTGTACAACAACATAGTGAAGTACATTGACGACGCCAATGTCACCTCTCTCACCACACTCAACTTATCACAAAGAGCTGAAGATGTATGTTGTAGAACTGAAACACATCCACTGCAATTCCCTCAAACACTCTGTAGTTTGCCAAGCACCCAGCTCTGTGTTCAATGTTTCAGGCCATCGCTGGGATCAATGTCCAACTTGGGCACCTGGTAACGCAGAGCGGCAATGTCTTCAACGAGTCTGTTTCATTACATTCAGAACAAATCGGTATGGGCCTGTTGCTGAATATTGAACCAGATTAGAGATATCAGTGGAATATTGTCATTGTGAATGTATCCATCAGTTGTTTTGACAGTTGTTCTTGTATCTTCCTGTGGCAGACGTGGAAACTGAGGTGGATGACAAGCTGAAATATATCGAAGAGACCAAAGAGACAATGGATGAAAATACTGATAAACTTAAAGAAATTGTGGATAGTATCAGCGGAATTCATAAAGGTAGGATAATACAAGACACATAAGGTAATCATATTCCATCAGTGAATCTGGGTTCAATATGTTAATGTAAATAAAGATGGACATCTCAATTTCCTTTCACTGTACAAAATCAGAGTCAAAATCTGTGTTGCCTGTCTTGTTTATGTTTACTAAATTGCAAATGGGAGTTTACTTTTGATGTTTAATGAGTGCAAACAGATAAAAAACACTTGGACACATATGAGTGTGACAAGAACTAGCAAAATGACAGAAACCATTTTCAGAAGCCATCTTTCTTTGAAGGGAACTTTGATTTTTGATTTTGTTCTTGTCCTACTTGAGAGAGTGCTGCTCACCCCCATGGGGCAATCAAGTTGCTTTGGCTTCACTTTTGGGGAGCTCTTATGTCATCCATCTTTATATACAGCAGGGAAAACAGCAGTATGTTTAGCTTGGCTTAGCATGAACAGTAGAGGTAAACAGCTTGCTATAAGGAGCTTACTGATTTTCACTGTTATCAATATAATTGATTTCATATTTAAGTCAAAGGGTTGTTTCACCTTGCCCTGTTTAAATAAAAACATCATCCTCACTAAATCATCATTTTCATTTACGTTGTGGTATCTAGTTGTGTAGAAATGTTCCTTTGTTCGTTTTCTGCCGCTTATCTAGGTCCGGTTTGCAGGGGCAACAGTCAGAGAAGGAAGACGTCTGCCCAAACCAGACGTTCCTCTCCCCACCCAGTTTTACCAACTTGTCCAGGGGGACACCAAGACATTCCCAAGCCAGCCGAGTGATATAATCTCTCCATCGTATCGACTAACAGTACCCTGGAGTAGACCTTCCAAGGGAGGCTGAGGAGTGTGATCCCTCAGTAGTCGGAATACACCCTCTTGTCCCCCTTCTTAAAAAGGGGAACCACCACCCCTGTCTGCCACTCCAAAGGCACTGTCCCTGAAGTACACACAATGTTGTAGAGGTGTGTCAGCCAGGACAGCCCTACAACATCCAGAGCCTTGAGGAACTCAGGGCGAATCCCATCCACCCCTGGAGCACGTCCACTGCGGAGTTGTTTAACAACCTGAGCGACCTCAACCCCTGTGATGAGAGAGCCCACACCAGAGTCCTCTGACTCTGCTTCTTCCACGGAATGCGTGTTGGTGGGATTGAAGAGATCTTCAAAATATTCCTTCCATTGCCTGACTATACACTCAGATGAGGACAGTAGTTCCCATCTCCGATTTGAAGATCGAGTGGACAGGCTGCCAATTTCCCCTTCTGAGCCGCTGAACAGTTTGCCAGAATATCTTCAACGCCGACTGGAAGTCTTCTTCCATGGCCTCACCAAACTCATACAACCGGGTATTTGCTCCCGTGACCGCCCGAGCCACAAATCGCTTAGCCTGCTGGTAACTGTCTTCTGCCTCAGGCATCCCACAAGCCAGCCATGCCTTGTAGGTCTCCTTCTTCAGCTTGATGGTCCCTTTCACCTCTGGTGTCCACCAGCGGGTTCTGGGGTTACCGCCATGACTAGCACCTGCAACTTTGGTACCACAGCTTCAAACAGCCGCCTCAGGAATGGTGGCTTGACCCACTTAGATTCCATGTACCCCTACACCTTCGGGATGTGGTTGAAGCTCTGCAAGAGGTGGGAGTCAGGTGGTGATCAGTTGACAGCTCTGCACCTCTCTTTCCCCAGGTTTCCAGCACATATGGCCGCAGATCAGATGACACAATTACAAAGTCAATCATTGACTGTCGACCTAGGGTGTCCTGGTGCCAGGTGCACTTATGGACACTATTATGGTTGCACATGGTGTTTGTTATGGAGAGACTGCGGCTAACACAGAAATGCAATAAATGAACACCACTCGGGTTCAGATCGGGCAGGGCATTCCACCCAATCACACCCTTCCAGGTGTTATTGCCCACGTGAGTGTTGAAGTCTCCCAGTAGAACGATGGAGTCCAAAGGAGCCGGCTTATATCTAGCCAGAATCTCTCAACCTCTCTCACAAGCTTAGATTCTTTCCCCACTGGAGAGGTAACGTTCCATGTCCCAGTAGCCAGCCTCAGCAACCTGGGTTCAACTGTCAAGGCCTCTGCCGTTTCTGCCACCCGATCCACAGAGAACGGACCCCTATGACTCCTCCTGTGGGTGGTGGGCCCAGGAGAAGACGGACCCATGTCTCCCTTTTGACCTGACCCTGACCAGACCCCTTCCCCGCCCTGGACTTGTGCACCCTCCAGACAGGTTGCACAAGTCCTTGGTATTCTTCATTATAGGAGTATTTTTGAACCGCACTTTGTCTGGCCCCTCACATAGGACCAATTTGCCTTGGGTGACCCTACCAGGGGCAAACAGCCCCCAACAACATAGCTCCTAGGATCATTCGGGCACCCAAAACCCTCCACCATGGTAAGGTGGCGGTTCATGGAGGGAAAATGTTATATTTTCTTTTTATTGTGCTATTGTCTTGCAGTTAACAGCCAAGCTCCTGAAATGACTTTTAACATTTCAATTAAACAGTTTTTCTACTTATCTGTGTCTGTCTGAACTAGAACCGTAAAAAATAATTAATGTTCATGGTCAGCTTTGGATTCTCAAGATACAAGTTTTC
Source organism: Mola mola (assembly GCA_001698575.1). NCBI lineage: Eukaryota > Metazoa > Chordata > Actinopteri > Tetraodontiformes > Molidae > Mola > Mola mola. The sequence continues at coordinate 1,038,352 of KV751333.1, read as the reverse complement.
CTACTTTTCTCAAGGTGGAGAGTTTGATTTTTTTTTTTTTTAAATGTGATATTCAGTGCAACACAAATTTAATTGTACTCTATTTTTCTTGTGTTCTTTTTGTAAATGGTCACATTTTGTTTTCCACAGTGTCTAAATTTTTGGTATCAGGCTTTTAAATATTGTCCTTACTCTGCATCCATTTCCAGACAGAACACCACAGCGACTCGAGATTGCCGTAGTGGTAGCAGAGGGGACTCTCAACCGCTCAGCAGAGGTCCTTCAAACTGTCACTCCCATCAGCAACAAGGTGGAAAAGTGGACCAACAGCATGAGAAACAATGAATACTCTACAGCTGCTTATGAACAGGCCATCTTGTCTGCTGGGGAAGCAGGTATCCTCACAACCACTATTATCTGTATAGCTGCAATTCAAAATGTCTATATGAGTTTCTTTAATATGATAACTTCAATGTGTTCCTCTCATTGAACTTAATTCATAGTGGAAAACCTCAATGTGCTTGTTCCAAAGCTTTTGGACAAGCTGAAGGTGGTGGAGGAGAAGAAGCCTGTCAATAATGTGACCACTAACATCATGAGGATCAGAGAGCTCATAGCCCAGGCCAGGAGTGTGGCCAAGAAAGTTAGTTCACTACTTAAAAAATGCTTATAATATGGTCAGTTTAAAACAGCTTGTTTTAGGGATTAGTAGAGTTCAGGGAGGAGTAAGGATAAGGGAGGGAGGTGAGTAGTGAGAAGGGAAGGGAATAATGGGTCAATAAATCTGAGACAAAAGGGCACCATGGGTTGACTTGATACAGGTAGATTTGACAGGTGGTAAAATATGTGGTTGAGGCAGGCCTTGCTGCTGAATCTGTTATTTTCTTAACTTCATTTTGTAATACAATAACTATATAAAAGTACATTTAAGACAAACTCACTACAGCTTACTGAACCTATTTATAAAAAAAAAAGCATAGACCTTTTTAAATCCTTGGTTCTGGCCGAATAGATATACTCTTACAGCTGCCAGGGATTTTTTTTCTTCTAAGTATATTGAAAATATTCCTCCTTTTGGTCTTACCCTGATCTTTGATTCATTATGGCTTGCATCTTAGGTCCAAGTGTCCATAAAGTTCAATGGTCAGTCCTCAGTAGAGGTTCATCCTCACAGCAACTTGGAAGAACTGAAGACAGTGACATCCATCTGCTTGTTCATGAGAGTGGACCCTGACAAGGATCCCATAGAGGACCGTTTCATCTTATACCTGGGAGACAGAAATGTGAGGAATTCAGGGGGAAAAAATGGCTTGTGGTAATGGGGTACTAGAAAACAAATGTCCACGAATAAAAATGCTAAGTGAATACAAATGGAGGCCCATTACATCAAATAAAATCACTTTTGTATTTGGCAAATAAGTGGTACTTAGCAAGGAGGGTCTAGGTCTAGGGTGTGTATGTGGAAACACTGAAACCCACGAACTTGCACCCAGAGGCCAAGGGCAAAGATGAAAGGCAGGGAGCCGCTTGTGGACATGCTTATTTTGTTGTAATCACAGAGGCAGGCGCTTTGAAGGTCTCCAAGAGACGCCTTTGACAATAGTGTCTATGTGTGCCTTCAAAGTTCAAATTCATTTACATAAATACCATTAGTGCTCACTGAGGCACAGAAACAATGCAGCAACCCAATGTGAGGCCTCTCTGTTCTCTTTAACAATACTTCGCCTTGGTGATATCAGTGGCACTGTAATCTAGGCAACAGTGTTTGTGTACGGCTTTTCAGGCTGGAATAATAACCTTGCCATGAGCTTTGTTGGTAATCACAAATGAAGGATGTTTATGTTTTTGAAACAACCGTATTTGCAAGTGAAATTTCATAGAATATTTTCATTTCAAATATTTCCCTGTGGAAAATCATTGTATAATGGAAAAAGGAAGGCTGTGATGGAGAAAATTAACAGTATGAAGCCATAGATAGTATGATATTTCTTATCTTTGCTCACAGGGTGAAAAAGACTACATGGGACTCGCCATCAAGAATGACAACCTGGTGTATGTGTACAACCTCGGGGGTGAAGATGTTGAGATCCCACTGAGTTCAAAGCCTGTCAGCCAATGGCCCGCAGTCTTCAACTATATCAAAGTCGAGAGGTAATGAACTTGTTCAAGTGGTATTTTAAAGTCAAGATGACTTAAAAAATTCCTTCACAACCTGGCCTTTCACGTAACAATAGGACATCCACCCATCCCCACATTTTAAAAGTACTGAGCTAGATTCATGAGTTAGGTGGCTGGTAAAACTATGTTTTTTTGGTATGTTTCATTTTCCCATAAAAAGGTCTATTAATTAGAAATTATTTAGTTTGACAAAATTCAATTCAAACCATACTTTTCCTGTGGTTTCATGCTGTTCCAGTGATTCAATAGAGAACAGAGCTTTGGACAATAATATTGAATGGAACTTGGTGTTTCAGCTGAAAGCAACTGGACTTTTTGTAATTATTTGAAGACGTTTTGTCTCTCATCCAAGAGACTTCTTCAGTTCTAAATTTCTGGTAGGGAGTCCCCAGTATTTAACCTTATGGAGGATCATTCAAACTTAGGGTAGTGGGCAAAGGGTACAATGCCCCGCCCCCAATCTCTATGTCATAGATCCACCCACACAACAGTTGGGTTGTTACTCCCCCCAGTCATCATGTGAGTCGCTGGTATCACATGAGCCAAGGTGTGAACTGTGGTTAAGTTTCCTGGGGAGGGACTTCAAAACTACATTGTATGTGACAGATAATTGATGTCTAAGGCCTCCTCCTCTGTTAAGTGATGACTGTTCCAGCTTGATGGCCTCCTTTACTCCTCTGTCAAACCAGAATACTTAATTAAAGTGGCAAATGATGAAATGGTGAAACAAGAAATTTACTGCCTGTTTGAGAACTCGTGCCCCTTTGCACTCTTGTCTGCAGGCTGGGCAGACATGGAAAAGTCCTCCTGACTGTTCCCAGTCAGAGCTCCACAGTTGAGCAGAAGTTCATCCAGAAAGGTACGGCTCCAGGCACAGAGTCACTGTTTGACCTCAGCCCCAAGGATACAGTGTTCTTTGTTGGTGGTGTCCCACCAGGTATCAAGGTAAATCCTTTTACAAACATTCCTTCATTGAATTAAAGTCTAATTTAATAATATGTTTTTTTTCTAAATATTTACGTTTGCTCCATTTGGGGTTTTTTTTTTCCTATTAACTAGCTTCCACCTCCTCTAAGTCTTGCTCCTTTTGTGGGCTGCATCGAGTTGAGTTCACTCAACAACGACGTTATCAGTCTGTACAACTTCAAAGAGACTCACAAAATGGATGTGGTGGCATCAACACCGTGTCCCAGGTACACATTTTCATAACCACATTAACCTAATGGGGCCATTTCAGGCCCCCTTTTGTTAAGTGTGTGCCATTTTCAAATTCCAGTTGAATACAATGCACAGAGCAGATGACTGTGGTAAAAAGATTAAGAACATTTTATTTAAAGTATGCATAACATGGAGTTAGATTAGTCTCTTTATTCAACTTCTCAATGTATTTTTTAATGCAAAATGTATGCCCATAAATGTTTACAAATGGAGAGTGGTTTGTAAAAGTAGCTTGGTCAGTCAAAAAAAAAAAAGTAAAAGGGTTTACACTTATGAAACACGCAGCATTTGTACATCACAAAATATACCGTTTTTGTGAATCACTTAACATTTATTTGTGAATAAAGAGACTACTCTAACTCCATTGCACAGAGCACAGTATGAACAAAAAAATATTAATCCTTTAAAGCTATTACTAAATACTAAGTTCTGGAACATAAGCCTGGAACTTTGGAGAAATCCAGCCATCTCATTGGAGAATTTTTTTGTGTTTCATATTGTGATGATTAAATTTTTATTATCCCAAAAATTTCTCTCCTCCCCACAGGTATAAGTTGGCATTTTCGCAAAGTCGCATTGCCAGCTACCTGTTTGATGGAACGGGCTATGCACTGATCAATAACATTGAGAGGAGGGGCAAATTCGGGGTTGTCACAAGATTTGACATTGCGGTACGAACTGTCGCAAACAATGGTGTCCTCTTCCTCATGGTCAATGAGGTAAATCTAAATATTATTGATGCCTTTAACACTGAAATATAGACATAAATGTCTAACATCCTGAAATGAAAAACGTGTCAGTTGATAATTAAAAAAATGTTTTTGTTAAATGTACATACACATGTACATATATACAGAACATCTACTTTTGTGCAGTGCAGCCAAAATGTCACAGGCAAATATTAATGTGTTTAATCTCTTTTTTTCAGGATAAATATTTCTTGTTACAAATAAAGAATGGTTTCCTGTGCTTAATGTACGACTTTGGCTTCATCGGTGGGCCAAAACTTTTGGAGAGTAATTTACCAAAGCTGAAAATTAATGATGCCCGATATCATGAGGTAGATTTATTCTTCTCATTTAGCTTATTAGACCTGGACTGGTGAATGTATGTGCCATAATTGTTGATGTTTGGCCATTTGCACAGGTGTCTGTGATCTATCATCAGTCAAAGAAGGTTATCCTGCTGGTTGACAAGAGCCATGTAAAATCTCTGGAGAATCCAAAAACAACACTGCCGTTCTCAGATATTTACATAGGCGGAGCTCCCTCAGGCATTCTCAAATCCAGGTGAGTTAAATACTCAAACAACCAGATGGATTACACTCAACAAAAAAGACGCCTATTTCCCAGGAACTGTATTTGGTACAGTGGCAAATTAGTAGTATTAGTGTATCTTTATATACAGTCAATGATTAGAATGTGTTTGCAAACAAATGCCTTTTACTTTTGGAGCTGTGTCACTGTTCACCTGATGAATAAAATTATATTATTATATGATATCATATTTTTTTTAACCTTTTTAGTCTACAACCCATCTTCTGATAAAGATGATTGGCTCCTTAGAAGCCAAGGCCTCTGATTTCACCAGCTGGATGCTACCTTTGGTTGTCTGCATTTGGTTTTGGGCTGGTAATGAGTTGAGCCAAGGTTTTTCACTCAAAGAGCATTAACGCAACTTAGTGATTATTCAGCAATCTTTTTTTTTCATTGAAATGAATGAAGTGAACATTGTCTAGAGGAGGGCAAATCTGTGGAGGATTTTCACCAAATTCTGCAACACATTATGACTTTATCGCTCTTTTAAGCTCACTGTTTTTGTTTTATACACAGCAAATTGTTTTCTCATCAATTATGTTAAAATATGTTTCCTGATATTGTCTATCCATATTAGGTGATAAAGACAGCTCGGTCTCTGTTGAATGTGTAGAAAGGCAACTGTTCGCTAACGTGACATCAGCCTCGACCTGTTTTAAATGTTAAGGACTATTGTCCCCAAATGACCAAAAAAAGACATCTTTGCACCTTCTTTGCTCATTGTTTCAGAATACCAATGACAATATATATAGAAAGCATATGGGAAAGGATCTCCTTTGTAATTTTTCAGCATTAGAAGGATGCTGCAAAATGTCAATACAGTAGATGTCTTCTCTAGAGCAGCTTGGAACAACAGTATGTGTGTCACCACAGGCCAGAGCTGTCTGCTCCTGTAGGCCTGAAAGGCTGTGTGAAAGGTTTCCAGTTTCAGAAAAAAGACTTCAATCTACTTGAAGAGCCTGGCACCATCGGTATCAGCAGCGGCTGCCCTGAGGAGTCCTTTGTAAGTGCTGCTTCCACTGCTTTATTACTGACACATGAATCACTTGATAAATCCATTGGCTGAGAGCAAAAGGTAATGAGTGATGAAAGTGAGGAATGTTTCTGTTGTAACAGATGTCCCGTAAAGCTTTTTTCAATGGAGAGGGGTACCTGGGATCGACTGCAAAGATCTCGCCCCTCAACAACTTTGAAGGAGGGCTCAACTTCAGAACATTGCAGCCCAGTGGACTCCTGTACTTCCACAGTGAAGGGGTATGAACACATGGATAAAAGTCACATTAGAAAGTAACACCACGCAAGATTTTTAGTGCTTCAGAACTTGTTTTTTAATGGCTTTAAGAAAGTTTGGGATTAAAGAGGATTTCTCTTCTTATGAACTTCCTTTTTTTCTCCAGTCTGATGAGTTCAGTATTTCTCTGGAGAATGGAGCAGTGGTGCTAAACTGCAGAGGCACACGAGTTAAATCACACAAGAAGCAATACAACGACGGAAGGACTCACTTCCTGGTGGCCTCAGTGAATAATCAGAGGTAAGTATTCAGTTTCACAGCTACCAAGTTGAGTTTAGTTGTTTCTAAATCATGTTACCTTTCATCCATAACTTATACATCCCAAAATAATTGTCTTGTCAGTTGAGGTTTCTTTGTCAGCAAAACATTTCTGGAACAAAATGTCATTGGAGTATCCTCCCAAACAAATGAGGAAGCTGGGGACTTATTTTCAAATCTGAAGAAACAACAACTAATCCAAGCCAGAAACATGGTCAAAAAATTTACATTATTTGGACATTAAAAACTCATGTCTCCAATGTAGCCACTCCAGCTTTTCGTGTAGCTTTAGCTTTATTTTCAAAACTAAATCTTTGAATGTTTTCACTGTGTGTGGAAAAATGATCATACTCCCTGTAAAAAATTAATGCTGAAGCTTTGTTTTCAGATCATTCACTCTCAGTACCATTGATACTATCTCATTGTTTTAAGACAAGAAAAATACGTCAGCTGCCAACAAATATACACCAACAGCAGCTCCAGACTCAAGTTTATTAAGTGGATTATTTTACCATTTCTAATTTTGCAAGTATAAGCAATGCTAGCATTAGCAGATTTTGTTGTATTACTGACTTCAGTCAGACAGCAAGAAAAATTGAGAAAAAAGAAAAAAATGCAAATATCCTATTATTACTGTATTTATAGGAAGAAATTAGATTTACTGTATATGTCCTGATTTTATGGTAATTATTTGGGACTTTTCATGAATAGTTAAAATGAATCCTGTTGCAACATGCTATTATACTATTGTAGTTCCTTTACAGTGGGTTTATGATTTCCCCATAAGACATCAGTAAAACATGTGATTGTGTGCATCCTGTCTGAGAATGATCACATCACAGGAAGGTCTGTTAGTTGTCATGGCATAAATGCTACTGTACCAATCAGAGCTGTGGGTAAAATAGAAATAAAAACAGGAAATCCTGTAAGCAATCGGCCTTCCTTAGAAACAGATAGTAGCATTCTATCCACCACCAATTAGACACTTGTATCTCTAAATATCAATAATTGTCAAATACTGATCTCCCAAATCTACATCAGTGCCTATTCCAGCACCTTTTTCACTGACTCGTTTCTCTGACAGACTGGCAATTATTCATACTTTTTGAACCAGTTTAGTAAACGTAGAGGGCACAGCTGGTTCAGGGTGGTCTGTTGTGATAATAACAAAAACAGTTTCCTCTCTTCACCGTAGGTATTCACTGTTAGTGGATGACAAAGACAAACAGGACAAGAAACGTTCGTCATCAGCAACGAGATCCCTGTCAAGTCCTGCTGTGAAGACGTTCTATTACGGAGGGTCTCCAAGCAGCAGCCTCAAGAACTTCACAGGCTGCATCAGCTACGCCTACATCAACAGGTAAATATTTTCTGAACAGTGTCTCTCTTCTCTTCATACTTAGTCGGAGCTTTCAAACTGAGCATTTGGCTGTGGTTACTCCCTCACCCCTCCATATGAGCTGAGTAGTTAAGGACAAGGCATTTGTTGCTATGGAGACATGTCAGCGTGGTGAGAGTAGCACTGCAGCTCTTTTTCTTTCTGTCACCTCTTCCACATGTTTTTCTATAGACAGGACCGGGACATTGAGCCTGAGGACTTCCAGCGATACACAGAGAAGGTCCAGATTTCCCTGCAGGATTGTCCAATCCAGCAGCCCCCTGCTGCTTTGCTGTCCAGGCAGAGAGATCTCTCTTCCAGATCTAAACACAGCCTGTCACATAAGGTACATTGAAAGGATAACTGCCACTAAATATGACAATTATTCTCCAATATATCACCCTGTCTTTGTTGAGAACAGCATATCACAGACATCAAAGTGGTTTTCAGGAGAAATACTCCTCCTGAAAACCACTAAACTAGTATTGTTGCAGCTTATTAAAGAAGCTTTCAATTTTATGAAAATTGTATCATGTACTGATGCAGTCAATCATAAAATCCTTATTTTTAAACTTTACAAATATGTTTTGATATATTTATTAATTTAGAAAGAAGAACCTGTAATGCTTGTTGACATGGTTTTAGAATTACAATCAATGACTAATTAAGTCTTCTTCCTATATTATTTGCAGGCGGCACCAATTGTGTACCTTCTCATGAAACACATGATTTTTTATATATTATTACGAGTTGAAAGTTAATTCTCCATTTTAATCATGTATTTACTTGATGTTTTGCAACAAAAACAAATCATTCTCCTACAATGAAGTTAAAGTAATGGCACAATCTTTTGGAATCATCGTAGATAAAACATTAATTACAAAATAATAATGATAGATCCACGATGTATTTATTGCAGCTTCATTTCAATTTTTTTGAAGAACCATCAATCATATCTCTATTTTATACAATTATGGAAATCGTTCAATGTGTCACTTAAATTGTCATCCTATTGCTGGCATGTAAATTAAACAAAATTTCGGTTGTACCTTTGTAGGCTATTATTTTTTTCAGCTTCTCTGTATTGCAATGGAAGTGTGTACCTATTGGTTGTGTTTTGTGACCTTAACTACCGCTAAAGGCATTAACAGACCCTGATGAACCTTTTTTGTGAAATGTTTCTGTGAAATGTTCCGTGTGTCAGAAACTTTATTGATCTGAACTTGCTCTGACTGCTGTGCATCCATGTGGGCCCAGCACCGTCTCTTTATTTACTGGATGAGGCAAATTCACAGGTCAGAGGCAGACATGGGTCAAAAATAGAATTTCAGTCCAAAAACTGCAAAAAAAAAAAAAAAAAAGGGATAGAAAATGCATGAAAGAGAAAGGCAAATCTAATCTTAATACGGACAGAAAAAGACACTAGGAACATTCAAAAAATGCAAGATTGAAAATACACAGTGGCGAACAATCACTTACAGCATGTACAAGGGGAAAGACAAAACACAGGAGAAACTAATCAGGGCAGCCAGGCAATCAGAGTGGAGGGAAAATAAAAAGGGGAAGAAGTGTAAACAGTAAAAAGACAAAAAAAAACTACATAATTTTCTACACAACAGGAAACAATGAACTAGAGAACACAAGTAACAAACAGAAAATAAATAATTGTAAACTCAGAATTGTACCTTGAATACTGAAACCACATAAACATGATAGATCTATCCTTATTCTTTCTGTTGCTATGACCTGGGCTATCCTGACACTCACAAAACGCTTTCTCACAGGTGAGCAGGGAGATGTCCGGCCTCCCTCTGGGCCTAACGGAACTGAGGAGTGAAGACCAGGAGCCATCAGTGAGGAGCATCCAGCCCTGCCACCTCTCTTCAAGTCCCAGAGCTGCCCACAATGCTTTCCACTACAGTGGCATCGCCAGCAGCAGGCAGCACTACACAGACCTCCCACAGTCCTTTGCTGAGAGGTATGCCAAATGAAGCACAAGAGTTTTTTTTATGTCTGCATGGATGACTGAATGCACCATTACTTCCCAGGTCCCATTTCTCCTTATCCCTAAAGACACACTCGTCCTTTGGCCTCATCTTTTATGTGTCTGATGTCCAAGAGTACAACTTTATGGCGCTCTTCCTGGACCATGGGAAAGTAGTATACACCTTCAACGTAGCAGAACAGAGAGTCAAAATCATGAGTAAAAAAAAATACAATGACGGTGCATGGCACAATGTAAGTCCTCCCTGTATAGACATGCAGTTTTTGCTATGTGTTGACAATTTCTTAAGTGACAACCTTCTCTCTCACACTGAAGGTCATTTTTATTCGAGATGGAAGCATGGGCCGTTTAATAATTGATGGGCTTACTGTGTTGGAAGACACGGCTCAGGGAAGTGACGTGTATTGGCATGTCAGCAGTCCAATCTATGTTGGCGGAGTCGCTCCTGGGAGAGCCCAGAAGAACATTCAGGTATGGGATAAAGTTCACATGGAAGAGATTTAAAATTAAAAACTTTTGCAGCTAGGGTCAGCTGAAATGCATCACTATTCTATCAAGATCTGTTGCTCTGAATAAATCAGTAGCCTCAGCAGGTTCGGTTTGGAATCTTCTGCAAACATAGATGCAGTGTTGGAGAGTAGTGAACGCTAGGATTTCATTTAAATACAGAACCTGGAAATGAACAGAAACACCCACAATGACCAACTTCCTGTTGATTTTACAATATTGTTCCAAGAGACCTTTTTTCTGTATAACAAGTTTTGTTAGGTGTAATTTTCTACAGGGGCTTTTTTGTTAAAACTTTGTAGGGATCACCATTAAGCATTTGCACAAATTTGCCATATTTAAATCACGTCCTTAAATCCATTCCCAACAACACATTTGCAAGTTTTCCTGTATTTCCAGGTGAGCAAGGTTGTCAAAAATGCTTAAAGGTGTTCCGGGGGCACTATGCAGCCAAAGTTCAGTTCAACTTTTATTTAACATCAAGTGTTAATTGAGAGCAAGGACTCATTTACTATGTTGAGAATACTACATTAAGAATAAACATCACATTAAAAAGTGCAAAAAAAATGCAAAGTGCAAGATTAGGGTAAAAAAAAACATACAATGTGCAGGAGCTCAATAAGCTATCACATCCCAATCAATAACAGTTAAAACATTATTGCAAGGCTCCGTGAGTTTTTGAGCATACAAAAGGACACAAAATCAAATTTGTTACACATGGCTGACTTCTACAGAAGAGGTTGAGCAGAACACAGAAACACAAGTTTTCTAATGTACCTAATGTAATGTAATGTAGCTCTTTTGGCTGACATGTGGGGTACATTTTAGGGCACTGAGCATGGAGCCCTCTGACCATGCCCAAACCCCTTCACCATGAAATTTTGCAGTTCTTTACCAGTTCTGAGGAGTGTGCTGAATTTTGTGAATAGTTGCATTTTGAAAAGCCTTTAAAAATGCTAAATCCAGCAGAATTAACACAGACAAAGAATAATCTCTACAACAGAATAGGGTCAGTGCGCCTCCGGTACTCGTCCATGCACCTGGTTTTAACCAGGACAAAGATTGGTTTACCATTTCGAGGAATATATGAAAGGACACTTTTAATTGTGTGTAATAAGTGAGTACCTCTTTGAACACATGTCTTTATTACATGTCAGTCTGAATCAAGCACCTTACCCTCTTTTACAGAGCTTTTTCAACAATGAAACAGAGGCTTATTAGAGTAGTCAAAGTTGAGTAGTGCTACTGCTCTGCCTGTGCACACCTTGTATACAGAACCTGATTAGTCCTTATTCCTTGCATGGAATGTACTTGGTAGAGAGCTTTGTGGCTTTAGTTAACCAAACTAGATATTCCCTAGAGGCAACTATAGCTCTAAATCATCCTGGCAGACATCCATCTGTGCTCAGCAGAGACCACTATTCTCATAGACAGCAGGAAACCATCATTATGACCCTTATCCTCTTTCAAACAAGAACAGGAAGGCAGACTATGTTTTAAAGCAGTATAATTTATTTTTACATTACAAGTAGTCATTTGACTGAGTGTAGTTAAAGCTAGCCTAAGTGGCTACAATGGTGACAAATATTACTCATTGGTAAATGATGAAATGGATCATAACAGTAGCACAAAAACAGAAAAGTAACAAAGTCAATATAACCATAAGTCAATCCTCAGTTTGCCTATTTATATTTTTTATTTTATTTTCCACGCTGCACAACACTTTCATTAACCTTCCTGTGATGTTCACTCAATTTTAATACTGTGACGTTCGTTTCCATGTGCATTCCTGTAGGGGAACTCTGCGTTCAGCTTTAATGGCTGCTTGAAGAACCTTCAGCTGTCGTCCCAGGTCGAGAGTTTCGGAGTTACTCCATGCTTCGAGGGACTCTCCGAGGCAGGAACATACTTCTCTGAGGAAGGAGGATATGTCGTGCTGGGTACAATTCTTTGTTTTTAATGAAATGACTCTTTTTCAATGAAAGGAAAAGTCACAGCCTTATTTTTATGTTAATTATGTGAAAGCTTCTTTTATGAATCTAACACCACATACATTTGGCAGGATCTGACCATCTGCTGTATCACATGGCCGATTAGATAGCTTTTTGGAAAACGCACAAGCCTCTCGTTTCACCAACCTGTGTGCACAGAGAGAGTTTGGTGGGTGAGGCAACAAGATACCCACAGTGCAGCTGTGGTGAAATAGTGTGTATGCTCAGACAGATTGGGGATAAAGGGGGCACACGGGAACTGAGCTGCAGCTGTTGAACCACAGAGAAACATGGCTGATTAATGTGACACAAATTTAAGGCTCAGAGAGGATAAGATACCCTCAACTTATTCCCGTTCTTGCTTCTCTCCCTCAGATGAAACCTTTGACCTCGGAGTCAAGTTTGAGCTTATGATGGAGGTGCGCTCCCGTGTGGCATCCGGTGTGCTACTGTACATGAGCTCAGGGGAGGGCTTTTTCACTTTGTACACTCATCTGGGGGATGTAAGTCTTCTCAGGCCAGGTTATGTTGGTACTTCATCTGCTCAGGCAACATGGATAAAGCTTTGTGTGTTTGTAGGTGGTGGTCCATGTGAACAATGGGACCCATGAGTTCTCCACAAAAGTATCACCAAGACACGCTGTGTGTGCTGGCAACTGGCACAAAATCACTGGTGAGGATTTTTGAATTAGAATCAGAATCAGATTCCATTTTATTGTCATTGTATAAGTGTACAATGAAATTATAGCAACATAAACTAAGAATAAAAAGTACAAGCAACAATACTTAAATATAAAAATAGAAGTATAAATACAGTCTCTCTTAATATTGCACATTGTCCTCGAGGGGTGTTAGTGTGTGTGTCAGTCTAAATGCTCACACTGGACCTGCATTATGCACCACAAATATAGCAGCTGTCGTTCAAACGAAAGAGAGGACAGTTATCCTATTATTTGAATTAAAGAATATTTTTTAGGTTAAAACTTAATTTTCATTCATATACTTAATTGAAATTATTAAAATTATTTTTTATCTTATTAGATAAAAAATAGAGCTATATGATGGAGCACACGTTGGCTGCCTCTTGATAAAGCAGGCCAATACTTCAGACATATCAGTTATAAATATTAAAGGGTATTTAGAATTTAGAATTAGAATTATCTTGACGATAAGTCATTAATATTGGTCAAACTCAAAGAAAAGCCTACATTTCCCTTACTACAACTCAGTAATGCCCTTTTTGATATGAAACTTGACTTCCCGTTAAGCTGAACACTCATGTCCACATCCAAAGTCTGAAACACACTTATACTATATTTGCAGTCTCCAAATCAGCTGTGGTGACGTCATTAGGGTATTATGGCTCCCTGCAGAGCCAAATAATAAATGCTCCAACTGTTTTCAAAGACTGTAGTTCTGATCATAAGTTTTGTTTGAGGGAGGTTGAGTGACCCTTGCAGTGACTATTAGAGGACTGAAATAAGTCAGTCTGCACGATAAGAATTTTAATTATCTGCATTATGGCACATTTTTGTGATTATACTTTTGTGCTTTTACTTTATAAACTTAAATGCAGGACTTTTACCAGTAGCTAAAGTATCACAAAATGCAGCTATCCCAAAATTTACAATAACAGTGATACTAAAAACTTATTGATTATATCATGTTATGAACTGTCTCTTTAAAGGGTTTTAAAGAAGTTTAGATGCCATAAATGTAAACTCATTGGAGAATCCATCTTGTTGAGTAAACTGATGCATTCTGGCCTGTTTGGTCTTAGTGATCTGGCATGCCAATATCATCCAGCTGGATGTGGACTCTAAGGTCAACCATGTGGTGGGGCCTGTGAAGCTCAACTCCAAAGACACCAGGAAGCCAGTGTTTGTTGGTGGAACTCCAGGTGAGCCAGGAGCATGCTCCTGCTTTCTCTCTTCTGAAAGTAAAAGCTCTCAGTTTTATAAACATGTGCCGCATTCATCCTCTCAGATCGTTTGCTAAAGGAGAGCATTGCCACCAAGAAGGCGTACGTGGGCTGCATGAGAAACCTGTCCTTTAATGGCAGCCAAGTGAGCTTCCGCAAAGCTCCTCTGGTCAGCGGAGCGGTCAGCGTCGGAACCTGTCCGACTGTGTAACTCTTCTGTCCACAATAACACTAACCCCAATATAGCAGTGACCAAACACTAAAAGACACTCTCTGTAGAACACAAAGTATTGTCAGTATTTTTTTTTAACCCATTGTCTGATGCTTTGTCCTTGTTTTGTTGTGTCATACTAAGAATACGACCAAATCCCCCAAATTAAAAAAAATAGAATAACCAAAAAACTAAATCCATCACTTCAGATTTCAGGTTCTGAACCATCCAAAGTAACCTACATAAGGTTTAGACCTATTCCACTCAGTTCTACAGTTATTTCTCCAAAGTAGAAGGTCTTCACTACAGTTCTTTGTAATCGGCACATTTTTTGTACAAGCTCATGTCTAGAAAACTTTTTCTACCATTTTTTTCCTGATTAATAGTAACAATAAAAAAAAAAAAACATCTAGTATTGCTTGGCTTTTTTCTCATTATTCTTCAAATGTCAACATTGCAAGAATTCAGTGAATGAGAAAAGAAAGCATGTTGTGTTCAGCTTTCAATACAAAACAGTTTACACAGAATAGGAAGTGCATTATCTTGGCTTCTAATGTTGCTTTTTGAGGTTATTTGGGAAATTATTTATTCAAGTGGGTCATTCTACTCCCGATGTACAAAAGCTTGTTACTCTTTCTTTTTTTTTTACAGGCTCCTATTGAAGATAATTATGGAAACACTGCCCTCTACTGTGTAGTAAGGGTGTTCTTCCAACCAAAAAATTCTGAACATTGAAAAACATTAAATAATTACTTTTTTGCCCATCAGAATTATAGGTCCTACAATTTCTGATTTTAGATAATAAATCTACTATACTATGCTATTCATTAACAAGGTATTTTGTTTTCTAAACCAGGAGGTCATTTTAGTTTTTTTCATCTGTAAAAATTATTTTTCAACGCATGCAGGAACTTTTTAATTCTTAGGTTTATCACAAAAATTTCAATTCAAAAGTTTAATGATTTTATTATAATTTTCACCACAAAGTAAAGTAAATATTAGATAAAACTTTTAAAACCTCATTACTAAATTATTTCATCCTATATTACACGTCACAGGAGTTACAAACGTTTTATATGTTATAAGACAAGGTTCAACATGGTTTAGTTCAAAGGGATTTATTTAAAACTCAAGAATCATTCTCAAACCATTAACATTTGGTAACTGTATGTATAAACATGCCAAAAATAACTTAAAACATGAAAATCAGTTCACACAGACAGTAAAGTAATGAGGATACACTTCATGCAGGAATGTTGGAGTCAATTCTTAATGTACAAGAACAATGTGAAAACTATGTAGCCAAACTGGCCTTCTGCTGTTTCTGCCTTTTAAAAACAACAGTAAAGCTTATTTGAATGTCTCAAACAGCAGATAGATTTCATTCATGTAAGTTTTTACTCTGGATATGACTATAGGTCTGCAGTGCTGTCCAGCGACTGGAGACAGTCCTTTCATGCCCCATGAGAAGGCCAGAACACATCAATGTAACCTCCTATTTTAATACTGCAAGTGTGTACTACCTGGTAGTAATAACTAGGAAAACATTATTTCGAAGCAACAAGCAACTGTTTGCTGGATTGTTATTTGTGGTTTTTAAAAATTAAATTGCTACACTATTTAATCCACTGTGATGTAAATCTAGCATAATCCAGCAAATGTTTGACTTTGGCCATTTGTTTATCATAT
Organism: Mola mola; assembly: GCA_001698575.1. Taxonomy (NCBI): domain Eukaryota; kingdom Metazoa; phylum Chordata; class Actinopteri; order Tetraodontiformes; family Molidae; genus Mola; species Mola mola. Next base: position 1,022,410 of record KV751333.1, on the reverse strand, counting down.
CACCTGATCAACATCTGGTCTGCACCACTGTGAGTGTGTGCTACACTGTGCTTTAGTTCTAACTACAACTACACTGACAGACAGATCAATCAAGGACACCCTTAAAAATTTACATTTTCAACCTTTTGTTGGTGTACAAATTATATGGTATCAAAAATTGCTGCAGTTGTCAAGAATAATTCAAAATAGCATAACATCTTTCAAGGTAAAAAAATGCTGCCAAAAGCAAAAGTGTTTCTCATGCATTCATAGTTCCACTTGTAACATCACATCCAAATGTCTTTTGTCCCAAACTCACAAGGCTCGAAATATCTTAACATATATTTCCAACACTTCAACATGGATATTATGTGCATTTTGTGATTATTTTGATCTTGTTAATAATAACAACAATGTTGATGCTGAAAAACTTGTAAAAAGAAAAATACCTTAAAAAGCATTTTTTTTTTTTAATTTAACAAGCGCAAACTTTGATTTCTGTAGGCAGTCTTGCTTTTCAGTTGTCTCCTTCTCCTTCATCCTCCTCCTGTTTGATGACTGGGATTCCTGGAAACAAATGAAAACACCCATCATAAAAAATCAAAAAAATTATCAACATAAATTATAGCTGTTATATGCTTTGTAACTGTAACTAAAACTGTAAGAGTTAATTTTTGCAGTTTCCAAGTCCAATGTTTCTCCTTTTCAACATTTACTGGCCTGTAATTTTTGGGATTTCAGAACGTTTCCTTGTAATTGTAACTTGATATGGACAGACTACTGGTGAAAGTAGCTCCAATAGGGGGCAGCATATCACAAGAGTGACTCCTAACTACTGCTCACTTTGTCCTTTGCTGTAGTCAGTAAGTCAAGACCTCGTATCACAGAGCTGAGTATGTTCACATATTGTTCAATGAATTAAGGAAACCAGAGATGACAGACAGGACCCTTCGGTTAATTTGAGTATTACTTGAATGAGGACTGTTTCATGATGAGTCACTAAAGAAGCTCATCAGTGAAGGAGAGCAACTTGAATTCAGAAGGTGCATGGTTCTATTTTTCTGTTCGAAATAAAAATAAAAACGAATTTAATATTTCCTTTCTTGACATTTTGTGATTTTTTTTGCAGGGGGTGAGTTCTGCTTATTAGCCTAAATACAAAGAGAGCTTGTAAAAACTCAAAGCTTTGATATCTCTAGCGGTACAAGGAAGTATTATATGATAGAAGATGGATACGTCTTTCACATAATATCAACACTGATGTTTGTTCATATTCTCGGTTGTTTGGACATTTTAAACTAAAATTATGTCCACTTCACCTAAATTCAGGTATATATTCTCGTCTACTCTCTAAAGCGCTCTAAGTCTTGTTACGAACTACTCTGAAAGAGACTACTCTGAGAGAAATACTGTATATGAATTAATCACAGAAATTAAAGCAACTTTTCAAAATACCCCAACTTGCAAAAGCATTAGTTAGTGTTCCAGTTAGCTAGTAGTTAGGTTATGTCTGGGTTATGTCTGTCAACACATTTACCGTCTAGTTTCTTCAGATTTGGTAGTCTTTTACAGGCTTCGTCTATCCAGGTTCCCTCAGCTGAATGCTTCTCCTCCAGAGGATTTCGAACAAACCCCAGGTCTACAAGGCACGGCAGGTCAGCCAGCCTCACAAATTCTCCTACGCCAAGGGAAAAGACATTATTTACCAAATCAAAGAGTGTGGATTACCACAGCAACAAATCCTCAGCACATTAACTTTAAAAGTAAGAAACCTTCAGCAAAAACCAAGGAGTGAAAACCTTGTCATCCACTTAGCTGTCTGTATGTGTTAACTATACTTAAAAAAGTAGCTGACCCCATTCTTTGACCAGGTTGTTGGACATGTAGAGGACTCTGAGATTCTTCATGCATTGGATTCCCTTCAGTTTCTCTATCAAGTTATAAGAGATCCACAACTCCTCTAATGTGTCTGCCACTGCCTCCTATACACACACATTTAATGAAAAATAATGATTATTCCAAGTATGTATTGCGTATGTGTAACCTAACAGTGTCAGAAGGAAAGCCACTAAAGAGCAATTGAAGCACTAGGACAATCATCATTCTGTTTCATAAATAACTTACCAGCCCACTGAGGGCCTTTATATTATTTCTTCCTAACGACAGTATCTTCAACTTCTCTGAAAGCACACATACAACAGTGCATCACAACATCCCAATTTCATCTGTGAACAGAGTGTACTAGTGTGTTGATGTGTATTTAAGATATCATCACTCACTCAGGCCATTTAGGTTGGCTATTTTTTCAATGCAGTTTGTGGACAGGGACAGCTTCCTGTGGAGGATACACTACAATAATATTAGAGATGTTATCAGCAGTCACTTAGTTGATCAAATGCAAATTAGATACCTTTCTATAACTGATTCATCTTTCAGTTTTTTTTAAAGCAAATGTTAAATGTTTCTTAATTGTATTGATTTACAGCTTTTCTTTGTCATTTATAATAGTAAATGAAGAGTCATAAGTCTTTTGGTTGCAAAAAAGAGAAATGCATGAATCAGTTTTTCCCTTTGTGAAAAGTATTTTCCTTTTAATATATTTAATAGAAAAAATTAGTCGTCAGTCATCCATTGTGGAACTAATAGCAATTGTTCATGACAGCCCAAAATAACATATCAAGTCTTTGCAGGATGATAAACTAGTAGGATTTCTAACACTACTGACTAAACACTGTCATTGTAATCAGCTGCTCTTAACTGATTTCTTTTCTTTTACTGATGTGTATGCATTTACTCAGGCTTACTCATTAAATGTGTAGATTTATTGTGTTGCTACTGTTCCCAATGTAAATTTCTGTAGAATAAAACACGGAAGAGTTGTGTTCAGTATACAGTGTATGAGTTTTGTTGAGTGTGTAGTTTCTGAATTTTCCAATCAGTTTGGCAATTTACTGAGACTGGGCAAACACTGTGGAAATCCACTTTAAGGGTAAACTACACAGCTACCTTCGTGCCTAAATTCGATCCACTATAAGATATTTTGGGATCAAATCAGAACTCCTCACTCATTTAGAAAACATAGCCAAGTTTGCAGGGTTAATACTTTGTGCGGTGCCTTATAAAAATATTTACAGAAAAGTTTTCAAAGATTTAAACTGCCCACTGAAATGATATGCAACTGTTTCCAATTATTTATCAAATGCACAGGAGTATCCTGCCAAGTTGCATCTGAGTACTTAAAAAAGCACAATATAAATCTTAGAGCAAAGAGCAAAAATAAGCTCCAAAATATAAACAAACAAGAATTTTAATTATTTAAAAAAATCTGCACATTAATAATCATTAGTTGATGTCATGTATATTGTATTCTTCAATAGAGTCCTTAGCCCCATTGATCTGATATGTATGCAAGATACTAAATAGCAATACCAGTCATTCAGAAGATGGTATTTCCACAGATTATTCAAAAAGTGGAGCAAAATTACGAACATAATGAAAGATGGCGGACATGAGAAACACTTAATAGTGGTGTAACTATTCAAAAAACATCTACTACTGTTATAAAAATAGTTATAGCACAGCTAGTAATTCAGCATCACAACAATCTTACTCCAGACTTTGTTCAGACTGATTTATCTAAATGTGTTGCTTTGACAGCATGTATAAAACATGTACATTTGAACATTTGTAGCTACTTTATTCCAGACATTTCAAAATAATCTGAAGAGGATAATCTCACAGTCACTAATCCCTTTAAACAGCACACATAAACATGAAAAAGGCATCAATGAATTTGTCTCACTCTAGATACACATGGAAATCTGAAAAATAACTTGAATTATCACCTTGCTATAAAATATATTGAAAAGATCAACTTATTAAAAACAAATAGGAAATAAAGGAATTGTGATGCTCTAAGGACCCACTCGCAGTTGGTAAGTGTAGAGAGAGAGGCATCCATCTTCTCTATAGGATGAATCTGACCATACAGTTTCATGTCTTTAGCCTCACTCGCTTTCTCCCCGGACTTTTCCTCCTGTGCACACATAGAAAACAAGCAATTGCACCTATGCTGCACTTATGGGTCTACAAAATGAACTCGAAATCATGGCAAAAACACACATCAATAATTACACATTATTGCATAGTATACTTGTGTATGCCACTCACCCACTCGGACAGAGCCTCTCTCACAGTCGTTGCTTTAGCCTGAAGAGGTAATATTATCGCATTCAGTTTGACAAAGAAAACCGGGTTTCCGTCGTCACTTAAACTACACAGAAGACAAGCAACAAACTTGATAGTTTTAAACACAAACTCGGCTGCTAAGCGTTGTAAAATGCAACTAAAGACTATCTACGTTAGAAATTTGATATTTGGGTTTTGACAGTCTATTGATTAATGTTGGGCAAAAAGTAATTTGACTATGACTGACAAGCAGGAAAAGCAACAAAATATACGCAGAATTGCATACACGTTTTAGGACAGTTGGTGTTAACCGGCTGTTTGTACGTTATTACAGATTAACTGTTAGCTACTTAGCTAATTAAAGGTGGCTCACTGCGACAATAACGTTGCGTACGAACTTATTTACATACATGTCGCTGCATGACATCATACAATTATCAATTGGTAATTGCATAACGACCGTATAAAACAGCTTTCTAAAGAAAAGACACTAATTAGCAAGGATAAATGGGCTCTCACCATGGTAATTGTTCTACTTCTTCGGTTAGCAAACATTCTCTGGTTGCTATGGCACTGAAACGCAGCCTACAAGCTGCGCGTGCGCAGTGTGACTGCGAATTGACGGCCCAATTTATAGAACATAATTTAATTGTTTCTGTGTGTCACATTGTGAATATGTTTAAATGAAAAAGAAGATCTCACACCCATTAATGCACGGCTTTATCCTCCCAAAACAGTTCTGTCCGCCTAATCCCGCCCTATTGTTTTCCAGACACACGCGAGGCATGTCGTTTCTTTGCTGAACGTCATCAGGACTCGACAAAACACAGTGAACGCGCGAGACGAAAACCTTTTAAAAACATGTTTTGATTACGGTCGTTAATGTTACCTTATTATTAACATTAAGTAAGTTGTTGCTGCCATGACACAGTCAGTTGTTGTCCAAGGTGAGTAAAACCTGAATAAAACTCATTGAATTGAAACAGTCAACTAATATCAGAAGCTAAGAGGCTACAGCTAGCTTGCATTTCCAGCGAGTTTTTATTGTACTGTAGGTCGTTCCACTATTAACTAGTTGGATGTTTAAAGTTTTTTAGTTGGCTGGGATATATTTATATGTGATCTAAGGAAGGATTGTCACATGAACTTTTAAACTTTTAACTTGTATTCTCAGTTGGACAGTGTGGCAACCAGGTTGGATGCAGGTTTTGGGATCTTGCTTTGCGAGAACATGCCCATGTCAATAAAGTAAGTTTATTTACAGCTGGAGGTACTTTTACCCAGGTAAAAGAGTATTTTCGTTTTACGCAAATTGCAATTTCGATGCCACTGCATCTCTAAGGAAAGTGTAGTTTTACCTTCACTAAATTTGTTTGACAATGTCAGTTACCAGGTGCTTTGTAGATTTAGATTATTACTATAAGTTTACATCAACAAATGAAGTGTAAAGATTGAACAACCCTATAGGAATTTATGTAAATGTGTCACAAAATTCAGATTCGGACAACTATGTATTCCCAGCTACCAATTTAGTTCAGCAACTTTTCCATTTTACATTGATAAAACTCACATGTGAAGAATAAAACATTTTCTAGAAAGATCATTCAAGCATCAACTTGACAGTTCAACAGATGAAGTTTTGGATACTAGAGAATATATACAGATTTACAGATGCTACTTATCTACAGTACTTTGTAGATAAATAGCATCAGTAGTGTACTGGAGTACAAGATCAGAAAGCTTTTTCCCCTTCCCAGTAAAAGGTCATATTATAGGTTTCCTTACAATTGGTATTTGTCCTCTTACATGTAGTGCTAGTTATTTATCTAGGTTGTTTTGATGTAGATGCTGACTTTTGGCAATATTGCCTGTAGAAATCTGTAGTAACTTTGAGAACCCAGAACTAGTAACCTCAACCCATTATTTATTACAACCTTTCTTATTTATTTCTGATTTTGAATTTGGTTTTTTGTTTGTTAGCAGCCTACTTCCATAACTTTAGAGAAATCACCCTGATTATTTTCTGCGTTTTCCTACTGGCCATGACTTCAGCTGATTAAATTGTGGCTTAAAGGTTAAGGTCAAGAAAAATCACTGAAATTTTAATCAGTCCTGTCCCATCCAAAACTCAAACAATTTGCTTCTACCTGACACCATATATGTATATTGTCAAGATTTAATACCAACATTTATTTGACCTTGGAAGGTCAATGGTCACAACAGGTGATTTTGTTTGTTGTTGACTTTTGTATATCTTAAGATTCCTTGGCCATACCTTTTCTACATTTCAATTGAGGTTCATTTTCTTCATTCATACACTATTGAAAAAGAAAGAAATGCTATAAAGCTGTAAATAAATCTCAATGTCATTAAATCTACTTTAAACATTGGTACATTTAAAAAGGTTTACAGTACTTGTAATTGTATTTGGCAATTGTAATAAGTGCTGTTTTTTTGGGGGGGTTTTTCAATTTTTCTTTTCTTTTTTTTTCACTATAAGTGAATGTTGGGCCCTTAAAGCCGCAGTCCATTAGTTTGAGAGAAGAGAGGACTCAGGCTGCAGACCTGAACGAGCTGTGCTCTCGCTCTGCCTCCCAGCCTCAATGCTGTACTGGGATCAGTCTACTTCTCTAGTAAATCTTTCTTTTCCACATGTTTTTCTTCAAATGTCCAGTTACTTTTTGATGTCTTTGTGTTGTATGTCAAGGAATGGGAAGTTTTTCTATTGCTTTTAGTCGTTTCCTTGCCATTACGTTTGTAATGCTCCTGCTCCTCTCAGACAGGTCACTTAGAGTGAGTCGCGTATGCCACAGACACCAGATTTTTTCTTCTTTTTTTCCAGACAACTTACTGTATTGTTGTATATTTTTTAGATTGTGTATTTTTTTCCTATCCATTATGAGAGAATAACTTGTAATTATATTCCTGTAACAATGCATATAGAAATAATTGCCAATCAAATTTGAAAATAAAACCTATTTGACTCAAGCATGCTTTAAGGGAAACCTGTTCTTCTTGTACCACTTACCTCCTACAACAGGCCTGATTATCAGCTAACACTACTGTTAAGGCCACTTCTTAGATCACCTCTGTTTTTTTTCCTCTTCAGAAAGGGTTGTATGATGAGGCCCTCAGTAGCTTTTTCCGAAATGTGGACTCAAGGTAATCACTCCTGCCTTCGTCCAGTAACTACTGCATGAGTTAACACATGTTCCTTCAAATAGATGGAGTCCTTTCATAATTGCTGTACTTCCTAGGAAGAGTGATGGAGGAGCCTGTGGCGTTGGCGGGAGAATCCAACATCTGAAGGCCAGGGTAGGTTCTTCCCATTACCAGAAAACAGCTTGAGAGAACATTATTAAACTACTGCTCCTCACAGTGGTGACAGCTTATTTTAGTGTCTGGGTCAAGCTCGGGTTAGAATTCTGTATAAAGAAAGCTTTGGCATCTATTGGTTAAGGTTACAAGAGGAATTATGGAATGATGGCAGAAGGTCGGTGCTGTATAGAAGAAATGAGATGTATGTGCTGTCCTCACGCTCAATATTTGAATCCACAGGCGGTGCTGGTGGATATGGAAGAGGGTGTAGTCAACAAGATCCTTCAGGGTGCACTGAGAGAAGTCTTCGACAGCAGTCAGCTCCTCACAGACGTGTCCGGTTCAGGCAACAACTGGTGAGAGACGGCGCGGCAACAGGACACTGGCTCCCATACTCACATGGCTGCAAGCATCATTCATTTTTCACATGGCTTGTTTACAATCATTCACATGTGCTGTCACATAATACAGAGATGTGATGGTGTGGTGTTCACGGATTGATCTGAGAGTGCTGAATAATTATGTTTGATGCTAAAAGACTACCACATGTCCAGTGATTGTTCTTTTTGTCCACTTTGCTCTTTCTCATGCCTTCATAATATAATTTGTGGGAAAGGTTGTGCTTCTTGACAGGAGCTGTATTCCCTCTTAGCTTTTGGCCTAACAGCCATTGTTCAAGGGAACAATGCAGCTTTGCAATGACATGCCTGTCAAGCAGAGTTGTTGTCAAACACACATGCATTTTTCTGCATATTAAAGAGACTTTCACATGAGACAGAGACATGTAGATTTGTTTTTCTTTATGTTCATTTATAGAGAAAACTGACTTTTATATTCCAATAATTTGACTGCATATCTGCTGTCATACAGCACATGGTAAGCCTTGTTCATTGATGAATTGGCAGACTATTTTCATGATTGTGTAGTCAATGAAATGTCCTAAAAGTTATTATTTTATTTATTTTTTTGTGATCAACTTTTTATTAAAATACCTTCTTCGCTTGTAAGGTCTTTTCACACCACCACATTATCACTCGTGCTTTTAGATTCATTTCAATGAGGGAAGCATGGCAGAAGGAAAGTGGTTTCAATCTGCATCTAGATAAAAGGGTGGATCCAGGAATTTTAAATTAAGGGGATTGTTTGCAGAGGAATGCACTCTACTGGGTGACGTTATTCTTTTTTCTGTGGTGATAAGAGTTTAATGCTTTGGTTTTGTGAGGTCTAACAAACTAATATTGAATTTGAGTAATATTATAATGCATATGTGTTTTTTTCATGTAAAGTAAGTATTAAGTATTTACCATTCTTGTAAATATCTTTATATTCAAGGACAATCCAAGGGGAAATCTGCACATACCACACGGATACAAAGACTGTGAAGTCTTGTCATTGTCTTTCTCTGTCAAACTCGTTAAACATTTTACTTAAACGCTGCACTTATCCATTCATTCATTATAGCGAACATGCTGTTTTAATCTCTGATTAGGCCTTAGTCCACATTCTCTTTTTTTCCCCACAATGAAAGTTTGCAAAATTAGAAAATCATGTTTTAGTTTCATACACATTTGAGAAAATTTTGGAGTCAATTGATGACGTTATCAGAAGCAGACCTGTAGCCCATTTCAGTCTGATCCATGGCTGGTTGGCTTATTGCCTTGGCTTGTGGCTTGCTCATCTTCGTTGACAAGCTTCTTCTTCTTCTCCAGGGCAGTTGGACACATGATGTACGGTACAGCCTACAGGGAGCAGATAGTGGATAAGCTGAGAAAGGCAGCAGAACACTGCGACTGTCTGCAGTGTTTCTTCCTCATCCACTCAATGGGGGGAGGTAAGACACATGATCCTGGAAGAAACCTTGTTTTGTCTGAGGGAACATGAGCCAGTAAAATCGGGGTCGTACAGTCCTCTAAGCAAGAAAAGCAGGTTTCATGTCTTTGAACAACTCGGGTTACTGTGAGAAAGTAAGAAAGTTGATCTTGTATTTGAGGTACGGGTTCTGGCCTGGGTACCAGAGTGCTGAACCTACTAAAGGAAGAGTTCCCTGACGTATGTCGAATCGTCACCGCCATCTATCCATCTGTGGAGGACGATGTCATTACGTCTCCGTACAACAGCATCCTGGCTATGAGGGAACTCACAGAGCATGCCGACTGTGTGCTGCCTGTTGAAAACCAGGTTTTGTACAGTTTTAAATATTTCATTTTTCCCCTCCTCTCAGCAAACAGTATGCACAAAGTGGATCCTTTAAATTACTGTTTCATCTTATTTATTTCTCCTCCTCTAGTCATTGGTTGAGATTGTAAACAAGATTAAACATATGTCTAATGATGGAAAACCGGGGTCAGTGATCAAGAGAGACAGCACCGTCATCTCTGGGCAGGGTGGACTCAGCAGAACCGAGAAGCCCTTTGATGCCATGAATAATATTGTAGCTAACCTGCTGCTTAACATTACCAGGTATAGAATCAGTGCTTGCTTCTATTATTTGCTACTCCAAAAGAGTTGGGATGCTGTGTAAAATTTAAACAGACACAGAATGTGATGATTTCCAAACTTTGAAACTCGATTTTTAAATGAAAGTAGCACGAAGACAACACCTAAAATGTTGAAACCGAGAAATCTCTTTGCTTTTAAAAATGATGTCTTCATTTAAAATTTGATGCCAGCAACATTTAAAAAGGTGGGAGAGGGTCAGGTTTGCCACTCCTCTTTAGCCCATAGAAAAATTCAATTGAATTGATGACATTTAAAGTCTCCAAAGGTCAATTATGAAAAAGGTGAATGTCGAATGCAACATATGACAGAGCTCATTGTCAAGTTATATTCCCTGTAAGAAAAAAAAAAACAAAAAATCTGCAGCACGTTTCTCACTAGAAACTCTTCACTAGTGTCATTTGATGATACGACAACTTCCATTGCACCAAAAATACACCTGTCTTTTGCTGAAGTCCTTTAAAGAGTTCTGTTTGGACAGACGTGGATGTAAACTTAACTGGTTTGCTGAGTAATACAAGTACAAGGTGGTGACTCAAGCCTGTGAGGGTCTGTAAGGCCTCATAGACCTGATCAGTGTTGTAACAATGACTAAACTTGATCTGTGTCCATGCCATGAACTTGACTGAATTAGGCCTAGAAAATGTATGACTTTGATGTCAGTGTGAGAACCCTGGTTCAAGGCATATTGATGCTCTTTGAATTTATCAACAAGATCTAATTAACAGTTTGTGTTGTAATCCCCATTTTTTTCTGCTGAGGCCAAAACATGACTACAGACTTATCCTCAAAGAGATGCTATTATTCCATTTTTCAGTACCCACTCTTGTTTATAAATGATACCGTAAAGAGCCAGGAGAACCCGACCAAGTCCCAGTGGTGGCCCTCTCAGTGAGCCATTTGTATTTGTTTGAATTTGGTTCCCACCTGTATTTTCCCATGTGAAGTGAGTGTACTTTGAATCTAAAAAAAACATGTATGAGGGAGTTGGTTTTAAAGGTTTTTTTATAATTAAATGATGATTACATTGTAATTTCATGATTAATTCCATTTGTTGCAGCTCAGCTCGTTTTGAGGGATCTCTCAACATGGACCTGAATGAGATCAGCATGAACTTGGTCCCCTTCCCTCGCCTGCACTACCTGGTGCCTAGCCTCACTCCTCTCTACACGCTAGCAGATGTCAGCATCCCCAGCAGGAGGTCCGCTGTCTGGCCAGCAGCTATTTTTTACCCCACAGTTGTTTTGAATGCCACAGTGCAAAGCTCACATGGGCTCTTAACACGTGCTTCATGGTGACTGTAGTGAAAAGATATATCCTGTGGTGACGTCACTGATTAATATTGTGTAGGCTTCAGTTACATTGTTACTTAAAGTAATTTGAAGCATTGGGATGAAAAAGTGCTGGTCATGTGGAACTTGACGATGAGGCTCACGTAGTTTAATATCATTCATTTAGGGGTGAGTTTTATAAAACGAAAACATGGCAGATAAAAAACAATCTGTGGGCTCAGTGGAATCCAGGAGCTTTCTAAAAATTTCCAGCACTACAAAGCCTGCTTTCATTTAATCTCATGGGATGGTGGCAGCTTGAAGTTTCAGCTGCAGGCTTGTGACATGAAAAGCCCCATTTGATGCACCTCCCCAACAACAACTGGCATGCATGTGGCCTTGTGTGAGACTTATAGACCTCCTACACTCCAAAGGAGATGCTTATTGGTCAGAGAGAGTGTGTGTAGTGCTGAGCAGTTCCCAGAGGTGAATATACGTGAGTGTATGAATGCATAGCAGGGTGTTGCTTAAAAATATCTTGTCGCCTCAGCAAACCATGCTCGGGTAAATAAAGGTACAAACATTTTTCCAACACTGGCCCCCAGTGTAACTCTGCTGTAATCCTTGCAGCCAGTACAGACATGTGCTGAACATTATGTGCTTAGCTCTCCTCTTACTCTGCCCTCTAGACTGGATCAGATGTTCAGCGATGCCTTCAGTAAAGACCACCAGCTAATCCAAGCTGACCCGAAGCACAGTCTATACCTCGCCTGCGCCCTCATAGTCAGGGGCAATGTGCAGGTATCCGACCTCCGCAGAAACATCGAGAGGTCAGAGCATCAACTTCTCACTCTGTCTCCGTCTGCACCGCGGAGAAGTTAGCACGTACACCCTGATGACATCCACCCTCAGGCTGCCATATAATACTGCTATTCAGCCCCGACAGCAAGGAGTCATGACTGAACCATTCAGCTCCCACCCTCTGCCTTCGTCACTCTACCAGCAGACCCTGTTTTCATAAATCAAGAGAATCTGAAACAGAAGATGCTTTGAGAGCATATTTGTATGTGAGCATGGTGTGAAAGAGGAAGAGAAAAAGCAGCAAATCCTGCCTACAGAAAGAGTCCTGATATCCCAGTCAGTCACTGCATGCACTGTAGCATAAGCCCACATTTCCATTAATACCACTCCAATCTACACCAAACAAAATGCACATTAAAGCAAAGTATTGTAGATTTTTCCACCTATGCAATGTAGACCATCCTTTCGGGTACTCAACTCTGTAATCCTTCAAATGTCCTTTCTTGCATCTGATATGTAATGTTCTCATTGTTGTAGGCTGAAGCCCTCGCTGCCTTTTGTCTCATGGAACCAGGAGGGCTGGAAGACGGGCCTGTGTTCAGTGCCTCCTGTGGGTCACTGCCACTCCCTGCTGGCCCTGGCCAACAACACCTGTGTGAAACCCACGTTTATGGAGCTGAGACAGCGCTTCACCAAGCTTTACAGGAAGAAGGTGCATCTCACATCATTCTGTATTCTAGACCATCTTGTGATTCAATAGGAACGGAAACTTTTTGTCAAGAATATTCAGCATTTTTTCCAGGTATCATAAAAAATTCCTGTATTTTTTGCTTTTTTGAAAGTTGAAACTAAGCAGGTTGACGATATAAGCTTTTGTGGATATTTGTGATTCATTTCCAACATAATATAGAACAAAGAGTCTATAGAAATAATCTGGAAGACGGAGCGTGTTGTACAGATGAGCTTTCTTTCTGCAGTATATATGTTTTGCAACATTCTCCTCTAACTTTGAAATTGGGGTAAAAGTTCAGTTAAGTACAAAAAGTTGATGCTGTTCAGCGCTATTGTTGCGGTTTGCACTCTCACATGTCTCAAACTAAATTCCAGAAGAATGATTTTGCTTGCTTGAGAAAAGCCTTAAGTTTGCCCTAATCTGGGTCTATTTGAATCCTTTGATTTATTGTATATCGTGTGTGCTTATTTAACGTATCTAATTGTTCTTAAATGGCAAGTGTGTAGAATTTAGCAGCATGTAGTGATGAGGCAAGTGAATAACAATGCCTCACCCTTCCGTTCCAAACATGTCTGTTTGGTGTTACTGTAGCAACATAAATGAAGAGAATCTTTAGCACAAGACCTTTAACAGTATTTTACACTAAGTAATTGTTTTTAATAGCATAATGAAATTAAATACAGGGAACACAATACGATGAAATCTTTGAGGAAAAAGAACATTCAGTGAATTGGTTTACTCTCTCTCCATCCCTCTCACAAACACTGACAACAGAGCCAGCTCCTTCTTTATTTCTAAAAATGAGACTTGTGACAATGTAAGGGTCTCTTTCTCCCTCCAGTATATGGATCTGTGCTGTGTGGGACAGATATGAAGGGCACCACTAGTTGTAGTCAGGTACCTATCTAAAAACTTGAAAAAAAAAAAAACAAAACACTTTAGGAAAGCTCAGCAGTGACACAATCACGGTTTTTATTGTTCTTTTTGTTTTCTATATAAAGAGTGAGAGACATGAATCTCAATCAGTCTGAAACATCAATGATTGTATTCAGACTTAACGACTTGACAACACATTTTACTCCCTTTATTCTCTGAAGGCCCACCTACACCACTATCTGCATGTAGACGGGATGGAGCAGAGCTTCTTCTCAGAGGCCGTCAACTCTCTCAGCTCTCTGATTGAAGAGTATCACCATCTGGATGCCACCAAGGGGAGACTCTTGCCTGATGCACCAAGATTCGGCATCGCCAGCTGAAGGTGTGCTCTGCTTTGTGGCAGTGATTATATTTCCAAAACGACTTCACACTAACAAATCTTATATATATAGCTTTATAAGTTATATGTTGCTACTTGTCTAATTTATGGCCTTAATAAATGTTCTTCTTGTGTGGAATGAAATGTGTGACCTGATTTGCCATTTCTCGGGTCCCTGACCAAATTCTTCTGAGGTACTGTTATTGAGTGAGATCAGTCTGCTGTTATAGGCGCTGTACTGGCCATATTCCTTCTTATTGCACACACACACGACAGGCTTCATAACAGCTTTTATCATAACTAACTACATATTTTTTCATTAATTGAATGATCCCAGCCTTTTTTTTTTCTTATTTAGGGTGAGTCTGAGTCTTTCTTCAGATTTCTTGTGGCACATCACGGCTGCTGAGGAGAATGTGAGAACCAATAATACATATTTTTCAGTCTTTATTGTGTCCCAGCAGAGCCTGTCTCCTGTGTCTCCGGGCGGAGCTATTAGAGTAACAGCAGGTCAGAAAACATGTCACCTGGATCATTGCATTTCCTCTGGCATACGCAGGATGTTATCCACTGCATCTTCCACTGTGTGTTGGAGCCTCCCTGGCACGTGAAGTTGACTTTGATCATTAGTGACTTATTGGGAACACAGCAGCGTTTGTCTGAACAGACACCACAGTACGTAGGTTTAAACTTCTTCGTACTGATGCATCCTGAGAGTCTCAGCTTCTCTGCCCTCTTTGATGGGAATTTAGGCTGGCATGTCTTTCCCTTTGGCACCTGTGAGAGAAGAAACTTTTTAATAATATCAACTAAAATTGTGCAAATACTTGAACAGAATAAGACCAACTTGTCACCTTAACACTTTTGATCACGTTTATGTCACATGGTCGCAGCAGGCACAGGCGGCGGTCCTTCCTCATTTCACATTTACTGTTGTCGTTGTCGATGCGCACAGAAATGCCCAGGCCGCAGGTTTTCGAGCAGGGGCTCCAAGGGGTTTTCTGGACTAGACAGTTCTTCTTCCAGGCTAAAGGATGATCCCTGTAAGCTTTCAGTATTACAGTTAAGGGCACCGTGTCAACGAAACCCCACAGAGTGAGCAAATCTGTGTGTTACTGTACTATAAAGACTCTAAATACCTCTTCTGTTGTATTTTATTCTCCCAGTTGCACAAGTTTTGAAAATTCTTACTGTTTCTTTTGTTGAGATTTTAGACATTCCAATAGTGGTTTCAGTTTCTTAAATTTTAAATCAAAACAGTGCTCCAAGTGACAAATTGAATTAGTGGTTCACTGGGTGAACTGGGTGCCAAGAGAAGGAAAAAAACGACACTAGTACCGTACATCAAAGTGGAATCTCTGCTGTTTTTAATGAAAAGTGAGCTGCCCCTCCTTCTGTTTCTAACTGGAACCATCCATCTCTCTGCTTACACTGCCAGTGAACCAAAGGCCCACTCCCCTCCCCACATCGCTAACGTGGACAGCACTCAGCAAATTGAGACGGACTGACCCCTCCCCACAAATGTACTTTATAAACACACCTGACATGTAGGTTGTGTCCTGCTGGTGCTTCTTTAGGCTCTGGCCACTTCGGAAGCCAGCTGGAATGTTGCCTGTCAGCGGGGCAGGGCCTAACATTCCGGCAGGCTTCTTGATGAAAGCTAGGGTGCAGCCGATGGCCCCGGCAATACATGTGCATTTATAAAGAGGGCTGGGCTGGAAGGCTTCTCCATTCTCATAGTGGACTCCATTCAGGTCACAGCCCACTGCCATCATGTCTGCAAGAACAACGCCAGGGCTCCGATCAATCAATTGAGAATGTTACTCCGAATCTTTTCTGTGTTACATGAAGAAATTTAAACTTTTTGTGGTAATCTAACAAAGATTTTCCCATTTTTGTATAGGATTCTAGAAGAAGAAGACTTTGAGCTGATGGCTTTTTTTAAGGTGGAAGGGTGGCTACAGCCTATCAACTCTGAAACTGGAGAAGGTGTGAAAAATAGGGTGGAGCACATGTTTGACAATTTTCTTAGATTTATACTTGAACTTAGTTTCATAACAGACATGGAATGAAACAGTCACATTAGCATGTTATAAACGTCGCTAATACTGAATTCAGTCAAAATTTAGTTGAATGTCCTGAATCGGCAGAATAAAAAAGCTACAGAAAATGAAAATACTCAGATTACCACAAGGTTTTATGTATGTTCAGTGCTTGGGTAAATTGTAGTTAGTTACAGTACATTTCATCGCTGGTCATTCTTAATTTTGAATTATGTCAATCTCCTTGATATTGCATATTTTGTCAACCCTGAAAAATGAATCACTGGACCATTTAAAGAAAAGATGAGTCACTCACATGCACACACTCCAACCTCGTATCTTGGCTGGTCAGCTGAGAAGTCGCAGTACATGCCCTTGTGGGGGTCACAGATGTCCCTTTCGTTACACGGCTCTCCAATCTGCCGGGCACAGCTCTTGCAGCAGCCGCACCCGTCCAGGACAGAGCTCACCCCTGGTGCACAATAAGGTCTCTCCCAACACTTGCAGGGCCACTGGCAGAACTGCCGCCTCTCAGCCACAGCCCGCCCATCTCTTGAGTTCAGCTGTGCATTGTTCTGAGCCCTGCTGAAGAACTGGGTGAGGAAGAGAAAGACAGAGATTGTGGTGGATTGAAATTGGAGGGTTTTGGAAAGTTGTAGCACACCATTAAAATGAACTCCACACTATGCATATCAGTATTAGTGACATAGAATTTCTTGCTGTTACTGTATTGAAAAAGTTCTTATAAACCAAATAGCTTGAAGAATGAAATTAATATTTGTACCATTTTCTTCAGTTACCTAGAGTAACTTCATGTCATCTATCAAACTTGCAGAGCCACTCTTAAATATATAAGGTTGATTGGAATAAAAGTTACACTTTTGTCCGCATCACCCGCTGCAACAGAATGGTATTCATTAGCTCGGAATGAGTACCAAGCTTGCATGCCCTGACCAAACCACAAAATTACTGAAGGAAACAAACATTCTTTTGACTGGTTTCACAAGGCTCCTTACTATCTTACTCCACTAGCAGCACTCACTACTGAAATATTCAGAGCGCCATTTAAATTGACATGCAATTCAATACATTCCTATTTTTTTCCATTTTAGCTGTATTTAAATTGAATTTACCATCATGTTTCCAACATTTAAGATGCTGTGTAAAATGTAAAGAGAAACAGAATGTGATGATTTGCAAAACTTGGAATACCTCAGTACCTTAATTCCATCTCTCTGACTTGCAGAGCTGCTGTTAAATATGTAAAGCTGATGGGAATAACAGTTACACTTTGGTCTGCATCACTTCAACAGAATGGTATTCATTAGTTCAAAATGAGTACCAAACTTGCATGCTGATGCTAAACCACAAAATTACTGAAATAAGACAAAAATGCTTTTGACTGGTTTCACAATGCTCCACTGGCAGCACTCACCACTGAAATATTCAGACCACCATTAAAGATCAACATGCAAGTCAATACATTACTATTATTTCCATCATACATTATTTTATATTTCACTTGGTGACTAATATTCTTAGGTAAAATTTCAAAGATTTGCATGAGCTGTACTTACAACCTACACAAATCATTTTTCACAGTGATATTGCAACAATTTAAGAATTAAGTTTCTTAATATAAAATCGCAAAGAAATTGGGGATTTTATTGCAAACAGTACATAATATCATTAAAAGATTAAGGGAAGCTGAAAAAACTCTGAAAACCATTACTGGATGGCTGTGAACTTCAGTCACTTAGACAGCACTGCATTAAAAACAAACATGATTCTGTAGTGGGCATCAGGAACGCAGCATCCTCCAAGCTAAAGAGGAGAGGCGCCATTCTGCTTGTTATCACTGCACAGTTTAAAAGCCAGCATCTGTGATGGTATGGGGGTGCATTCGTGCACATGTGGGTAACCTGCGCGTTTTTGAAGGCACCAATAATGCGGAATGGGTGGCACAGTGGTTAGAACTGTCACCTCACAGCAAGAAGGTCCTGGGTTCGATTCCGTATCAGGGCGTTTCTGTGTGGAGTTTGCATGTTCTCCATGTGCCTGCATGGGTTCTCTCCGGGTACCCCGGCTTCACACCACAATCCAAAAACATGCAAACTGGTGGTTAGGTTAATTGGTCACTCTAAATTGCCCGTAGGTGTGAATGTGAGTGTGGATGGTTGTTTGTCTCTATGTGTCAGCCCTGCAATGAACAGGCCACTTGTCCAGGGTGACCCCGCCTTCGCCCGAAGATGCTGAGATAGGCTCCTGCGACCCCTAACAGGATAAGCAGTAGAAAATGGATGGACAGATACATATGTTTTAGCAACATATGCTGTCGTGTAGACGACATCTATTTATCTAAAATAAGTATAAAATTGAAGTTGGGAAGAAAAAAAGACTTTTTAAATGAGGGTTGTAAAAGCTACAAAAACATTGCATTATAAAGAAAACCAATTGATTATAAACAAAAGTTTAATTTTCATAGTATTAATGTGTAAGTGTGCGCCTCTTATATACTGAGATACAGATTACAGTATATGTGTAGTAGCCATACAAGGATGTTTGGTAGGAGAAAGGCTTTGCTTTTATTCTCATATCATATGTATTCATACAATTAATATAAGATTCCCTGTTCAGCTGTCAGGAAATGGATGGATGGATGGACAAACTGTAAAAATCAATGTGTGTTAAATGTCTTGATTATAAAATACATCTGGCAATTAGAGGTTGCTGTATAACATGGAGGTTTGGCAAATGTGATGTTTTAAATATATTGTTAGTGTCTAATGTGTTCCTTTCTTTGGGTGAAAGGTGCACAAATTACATAGACCAAAGACATTTTCCAGAAGGAATCACATATAGAGAAAATGGATCAGATCAGATAGTTGAAAGCAAAATGTTTTCCTTTTTAATTTTCTGTGGCAGCACTACACAGCAAAATCTGTAGTGTTGTTTTTTCGGTCTAAATAATTTTGAGTTGGTGGGTGTTGATTTTGGTGTTATTTCAACACTCGTAGTGAACAAATAGCTCCGCGAGCGTTGTCAATCAAGTGAGTTAAATGTTAAAACCTGTGACTGAGTTACATTATACATTCACTCCTGGCGGAGTTGATCACAACATCCGGTTTGGATGTACGCAGCGCGCCTTTTTAACTCACGTCGGTTGGTAATATGAGAAGATGGCAAAGAACCTGTGTGGATTATACGGCTGAAACAAGGTAAGAACCAAATATATTTACATCTACGGGATGGTAATCGCTGGATGAAGTCATGTTATCGTGGGGTGTGACGCGATTGAATTGTCATTGACGCTGGTTGAGACAAGCTATTAATAGCTGCTAGCGGCTAGCATCCGGGTCAGCTAGCGGGCTAACAGCCGTGGCGGCTACAGTCACCACCACACATGAGTAAAAGCCCATAGGCGATGATCAAGCAGCGTTAAAATACGTTACAATATATAATTTCATTTCAGATTAATGTATGTCTCATGATAAAATCAGTTGTAATCAATGTTGACTACTCTAACAAAGCAGATCTGTATCTAATTGCAAAAACAGTCTCAAAATGTGGGATCAGGTGTGATTTTTAACCGGTGTCTGGGCAACCACCAAATGCTACATTTCAGGCATGTCACAGTTTTACTTCTTTTAGACTTTTCTCCTTTAGATCATTCAACATCACCCTCCCTCACGGATACCAACACGGTACCAACGAATAGATTATGGGATTACCATAGGCAGACGAACATCCAGCTCTGAAGTCATACCCAGGCCTACCACAGAGGTTTCTGAGTCAGAGGTTCCAAAAGAGGTACTCAAGGGCAGCAGATGTAATTTACATTGTTGACCATCATAAATTGTTTCTCATGTGACATTTAGAATGATTGGGTTCGACTAATAGCTCTGTACATGGTAATCTAAGCCAGAGAAGAAACATTGTTTTATCACATTTTATTGCACTTGCATAATCAGTTAAACAATTGGTTAGATTTTTTTTTTCCTGAAATTGCTGATCCACTTCTGTGTGTGAGAAACCCTCCTGAATCAGTGATTTTAACTTTTGCTCTTAATCTTGTGGTATATTGTGAAAATTATTTTATCCTGATCCTGATTTTTACATGGAAAACTTTATTTTCTCTTACACGAATAGGTGATTAAAAAAATAAAATGCCTTGTTTTGCAAACCTGGAGGTGAGGATGTCATTGAAGAGTACAAGGCACAAAAGTCACCTAAACACTGCACCTGGAGACAGCTTGTCAACATATTGGCTAGCCATATGACTGAGTGCCATGGGTAAGTGTTAAGTGAATTGTTAGATTGTAAACATTATATTTAGAAAGATTATAAAGAATTTTCAAAATACATTGCGTTGAATTAACATATCAAGTGGGGCATTTTTCAGTTGTATGTTTTTGTATTTTAAGAATATGGTCTTGACCTGTTTATATGAGCAGTATCATCAGATAACATCTATTGAGGTTTGACAGACTTGAATATAAACTGATTTGTAATGTTGTTTCTAAAGGAGGATGCCTTCCCGTAAACATAAGGAGAAGTATGCCCTGGGAATTATAACACTCTTTGCGTCACTGAAGGATCATTTTTGTCCAAAGGGCTATGTAAGTTTAAAAACTGATTACTTCCAGAAAACACACCAGTTTTACTGACAATGGTTTGGGGATTTTAGCTAAAATGATTGATGCATCACAGATGCTTATCAACTACTATGACTTTTGTAATGATGTGTTATCTTAACAGGAGCACTTCTATGATGCGGAGAAAAGCACTGGATATTTAGTATGGCGCCTTAAGACCATATCTAGGAATACAGTAAAAAGACCAGCCAAGACGCCTTCAGTGGCTCAAGCACAAGGACCAAAGCACCGAAGATTGGCAGCCACTTTGCCTGAGCAGGTTGATGGAGATGCCTGCAGGGAAGCCATATCATTTCTCATTCACTCTCATGATGAAGCAAGTGTGTTTGAGAAGATGAAGATGACCTTTTAATATCGCCAAGACCTAGTGCATGACCCACAGAGAACCACAGATGTCTTTAAAACATTTCCACGGTCTTTAGATGTCAGAGGGCTGGTGAGTTGTCCATTTCATTGTTTTATACTTAATTGTTTTGTTGCTTGAATGAAAGT
Source organism: Mola mola (assembly GCA_001698575.1). NCBI lineage: Eukaryota > Metazoa > Chordata > Actinopteri > Tetraodontiformes > Molidae > Mola > Mola mola. The sequence continues at coordinate 1,001,180 of KV751333.1, read as the reverse complement.
ACAAAACTCTGACCTTTTTGAATTTTGTGTATGTATATGCTTATATGATCAACAGCTGAATCAAGACTTCCTTCTGCTGTTTGGAGCTGAAACAGCCTCCAAGATGCTTGAGAAGTGGGACACAACTTTCAGGCCCAATGTTATCAATGAGGCAAAATGCCTGACTCAGTCAATTGAGCTGTGCCGACTTCTAATAGCTGCTGAAAAACTGACAGAGAACGATGACGCCAGTAAGCTAATCAAACGATTGATTTTTATTCCTAACAGCAAATGCTAGTTGCTTTGTGCATTCCAAATTGATACTAATGGCTTGTTTCACCTCATTTTCCTCCTGATAGCCTGGGATAGTGACATGGCTTCTCTGTTCCTTCTCCATCTCCTTGCACCCACAGCTGGACGGAAGAGGACCAAGATAAGCCCCAGTGATGCAGTGGACAAAATGTTGCACTTTCACAAGGTATGCATGTGTTTTTTGTTGTTTTTTTTTAATCCAATTAGCCATTGTTTTATATGTATTAACTCAATTTGAAATGACTTGGAAAGGTATATTCAAACAAAAGGACTAAACTGAACGTCTTCAGGTTGGCTACAATTCTACCAATTCCAACAATTGCTCAATAGCGAGGACTTCTTTGGGAGACACACACACACACACAAACAGGTTGTCATGGCTTGTTTTAACAACTCAACTTTTCTGGTGTACAGACCCAAGTGAGCTTTTGAAAACTTGATAGTGTAAGGTGTTTATGTTACCTATCTGTTTTTAGTCATGCTGCAGCTTGGATGAACACCTTCGGAGAAGAGATGGTAGACAACCATACATCTTTGGTGTTGGTCGAACCAGGACCAAGATTGACACTTTATACATTGTTGTGGACAAACAGCTCATCCCCTGCCAAGCAACAAGCGTGTTGGGTGCGTTTGATGAACTGTTTAAATCCCACTACATGTTCAACCTGTCGTATGACAAGTACCTGTGCCAGCTCTTCACCTTCTTGCAAACAGCAGTTTACAACATTGATGTAGCAACAAAAAATGAGTCTCCCAAAGTTCGTGAGTTTCGTGCTAAAGTCTTCAACTAAAGTACTTTAATGTTAAAGTGTTTAATTTCTCAAGTTGTGCATGTTCCCTGCCAGTCCTTGATCTCTAATCTAAGACTTGATCACAGTTTTTATCCTAGCACCAGGTTTAAGTTAGTTTGTGCACAAGATCGTTGTAGGCGTCAGTTTGGCATGACTTTACATCTTAAGCATTTGAAATTGGAACATCATGAGTTGTTCAAAGAGCTGTATCCGGATAGAAACCTGATCCCAAAACATCACTTTATGATGCACTATCCATCTTGTATCCGAAAAATTGGATCACTAATACATATGTGGAGCATGAGATTTTAGGCAAAACACAGGATTTTTAAAAACATCACAAAGTCTTTTGCAAAAAAACATCAAATGTCTATTGCATGTCATTGGAAGACATCACATTCAAAATGTACTGAGTATGGACCTATAAAATCTATTAATGTGGATAATGAGGACTATGGTGATGTGTTGGCTCAAGCTTTGCATGTAGAGTCTGTATCGCAAAACATCCATGCAACTAACTGGGTTACAATCAGTGGGACAGAGTACAGGGTATAGGATTAATAATTTGCAGTGAGATTGAACATGAAATGTCTGTGTTTTGCAGAATAGAAAAAATAATTGACAGTTGACAGTGTTATCTGCAGTGTTATCTGCTTCCTTGTGAACAGGCTTGTTCACAAGGAAGGAAGAGTCTCGTGATTTATAAGCCCCTACGATTTACGAAGTGCTCATGGTGGAGATGAAAAACGCTTCGGTTAATCCAAAATGCAGCAGCGCGTGTACTGACTAGAATTCATATCAGAGACCATATTTCCCCCATACTGGCTTCTCTGCACTGGCTCCCAGTTCAATTTCAAGCTCCTCTCCTGTGGAATTATCTTCCAGTCTTGGTACGGGAGGCAGACACACTCTCTGATTTTAAGAGTAGGCTTAAAACCTTCCTTTTTGATAAAGCTTATAGTTAAGGCTGGTCTATCTAGCCCTTAGTTATGCTGCTATAGGCTTAGGTTGCTGGGGGAACCCTCCATGATTCACTGAGCTTTCTTCTCTCCCCCCTCTGACTCCGACTCCTTCTCTGCTCCTGTAAATGTCCATATCCTTACACTAACTTTACTTCTTCCCCGGAGTCGTTGTGCTTTACCATCCTGCAGGTTTTTCTAGGTCGCGGTGGGAGGTGCTGCTGTGGTCCTGCCTGATGCCCCCTGGCCACATTAGGAAAGGAGATCCTGTGACTTGGATCCTTGGCTGGATTTCCAAGTGCAAATCGGAATCCACAGATCACAATGGCTTCTGGATCAATAGACTACACCTGCATCTGGATCACTAGACTTTCCATACATCCGGATTTATAGAATCCACAGACTCTGGGACTCATGGATGTTTTATACATTCTAAGTGAACTGTTATCATGTTTTTGTGTTCTGTACAAGTGACATTTATTGTACATCTGTCCGTCCTAGGAAGAAGGATGTGGTTCTTCCTGAGGTTTCTTATTTTCCCTGTTTAGGGTTTTTTTAAGTTTTTCCTCACCCGGTTCGAGGGTCTAAGGGCAGAGGATGTCACATCTGTACAGTTTGTCAAAGCCCAATGACATAATGTGTAAATTGTGATTTCGGGCTATACAAATAAAATTTGATTTGATTTGATCTTATTACTGTGCTATTTTCTATGGGAAGTTTTTTATTATTATTATTTTTGAATAAAAAAAGGTTAATGTTTGTTTAAATGATTTTATTACTTGATCACTGTTGCTGGTCATCACATTTGAACTTATGATGTAACAGTAAAAAGTGTGTGTTGTGTATGTTAACTTTCTGTAGCCTTGCAGGTGATTCCAAGAATTTTCAGATTTGGTGACTTGAATGTTAGGGTAGTAAACACACAATTACAATTTTAATGTATCGTAAAACAAAACTGAATGTTAACACACTAGTGAAAGGAAATAACATGATTTTAGGGTTAAAAAAATACACTTTAATGTGCCATAAAATAACACTGTTAAAAATTATCTCTCATAGTGAATGGGAATAGCACGATTTTAGTGTTAAAAATACACTTTAATGTGTCATAAAATAACAGTAAGGGAATAACACAATTTGAGTTAAAAGTGCACTTATGTGGTGTCATAAAACAAGTGTCAAATATTTAACACTATTAGAGTTAAAATATTAACACTGTTCACAGTGTAATTTTAACTCAATCTGTGAGAATTATATAAAGTGTTCAAATTAACACAGTTGAATCAACACTCATTATTTTGCTGTGTACTCTTGTAATTAAGCAACAACTCTCTACTGTATAACATCAACAGGTTATATTAATGATGGTCTTGCACTGATGTACATATCCGATGTTGCATATGAGTAGATAGTTATACAGCATCTTATAAATAAATCTAATACTATACAGTTGGGGAAATAATTATTTGATCCCCTGCTAAATTTGTAAGTTTGCCTACTTACAAAGAAATTAATGGCCTCAAATTTTTATAGTCATTTACTGGTTATGGCAAGAGACAGAATATCAGTCAAATGCATAAGAAAACCAATATAAAAGTTATAAAATGTTGTGCATTGTATTAAGTGAAATAATCCCCAAGCAAACATAATTTAGTACTGGGTAGAGAAACCATGGCAAGCACAGCTATGAGACGTTACTTGTACTTGGTCACCAGGTTTGCACACAACTCGGGAGGGATTTTGGCCCATTCTTCTTTACAGAAACTCTCTAAATCTTTCAATTTTCTTGGCTGCTGCTTGGAAACTCGAAGCCTCAGCTCCCTCCACAGGTTTTCTATTGGATTGAGATCTGGAGACTGACTAGGCCACTCCATAGCCTTAATACATTTTTTGTTGAGCCAGTCCTTTGTTGCTCTGGCAGTATGTTTTGGGTCATTGTCATGCTGAAAGACCCACCCATCACCCATCTTCAGTGTTCTTACTGAGGAAAGGAGGTTTTCATTCAAGATTTTAACATACATGGCTCTGTTCATTAGCCCCTCGATGCGGTGAAGTCGCCCTGTACCTTTTGCACATAAACACCCCCAAAACATAATGTTTCCACCTCCATGCTTGTATGTGGGAATAGCGTCCTTCGGGTCATACTCGCCTTTTTTCATCCTCCAAACACGGGGGTTGAGTTGATGCCATATAGCTCAATTTTGGTTTCATCTGACCACAGCACTTTCTCCCAAGCCTTCGGAGTCATTTAGATGTTCACTGGAAAACTTAAGGCGGGCCTGTACATGTGCCTTCTTGAGCAGGGGCACCTTGTGGGCACTGCAAGATTTCAGTCCATTACGGCACAGTGTGTTACCAACTGTTTTCTTGGTGACAGGTCCCAGTTGCCTTCAGACTATTAACAAGCTCCTGCCGTGTAGTTTTAGGCTGCTTCCTCACCTTTCTCATCATCATCTTCACTCCCGAGGCGAGATCTTGCATGGAGCTCCAGACAGAGGACAGTTGATGGTCATTTTGTGTGTATTCAACTTGCGCCAATAGTTGTCACCTTCTCACTAAGCCTTTTGCTGATAGTTTTGTAACCCATTCCAGCCATATGCAGGTCTACAATCTTGTCTCTGACATCTTTTGACAGCACTTTGGTCTTGCCCATGGTGCTATAGAGAGATTGGAATGGAAGAAACTGATTCCTAGAGCAGATGAACTTTATACCCATGACCAGTTAAGATCGGCAGTATTGGTAATTGGTTGATTGTGAACAGCTGTGTGCCACATGAACACCAGCCAATCTGTGGGAGCCAGAATTCTGGGTGAGTTGGTGGGGATCAAATACTTATTTCAATCAATAAAATGCACAACAGTTTGTAACTTTAATAAGGTGTTTTTATGCATTTTCAACTGATATTCTGTCAATCGCCATAATCGGTAAACAACCATAAAAATTTGAGTCTGCTAATTTCTTTGTAAGTAGCTTAACTAAAGTTTAGTGTTATTGATAGAAATAAACTATTTAACAGGAAGAAACACGAAGTAATGTGTTAAGTATTATGATTCCAGTGATTAGTGCAGATAGGGTTCACACCTATAATTTACCAACTTTTAGCGTCACTGATTGTCTATCCCCAGCATGACCTATTCAACACTAAAACATCAACTCCTAACCAACCAGTAATACTGAAAGTCTGTCCGGGGATGAAGACAACTTGGTGGAAATAACTGAGATTTTACTTTACAAGTTATTACAAGTTACATGAAATAAATCTAAGGGCGCACTCACATTGGCCATCCGTACTTTTCCCAAGTCTGTTGGACCACAAGTCCAGTTTGTTTGACTAGTGGGAGTGGTAGTTTGGAATGGTTGGAAGAGTTGTGCTTCGGTATGGTATGTTGCTCATATGTCAGTTATATGTCATGTCAACATATACAAACTAGCAGACATATAATTTATGCAAAGCTTTTAATGTTTCTCTTGTCTCCTGCTGCCTCTGCAAAATGGTTAATGCGTGCAGCACTATTAACTGACAGTCATCGCCTTGTGTAATCAATATATCTGGGAATGTGTGAGGGTAATTAGTAAAGGTACAGTTGTATTCTTTGCTTAAAAGCCATGCATGATGACGTGTAGAATAAGTAATCAACTTCAGGCCCAGTTGGGCTTGGAACAACGTAAGCAACGGGGCCACGTGAGAGTGTGCCTTTAAAAATCGTTCACAATAGTTTCAAAAAGGCCTTAAAACGTCCTAAACTTGGCTTGTTGAAACCTGTTGAAGCCCTGTCATTTGTGGCATGTTTCCTGTGAATTGTTAATCTGTGAAAACCAGAAGCGGCTTATTAGCAAAGTGCTTCAGGGTAGAAGGAGAGTCTGGTCTGACTGCTTTGCGGGCTCCTTACTCTTGAACAGTCTTGACATTTCTCTCCATGATTAAGAGTTATCATTGTGGCAGGAGAGGTGGGCCCAGATCCCTCTTGTCTGAGTGGGGGAGGTAGAGCTGGTAGATTGAGTGATGGGGGATGGTGTTTCGACCGTCGCTTTGTTCCTTCAGATTTCACAGTCATTAGCAAGGAGCTGCAGTTGAAGTGTCCTGGAGTGCAATTGTTTCTTCGTGCAACCACTTTTGACCGATTCTCCCTTTTCAATGGTCATTTTCCTGTGTAGTGTATGATAATCATGTGATAGGCCAATTGTTATGTAGCAATGACCCAAACTATCCTCTCTTTTTGGGTCTTAAATTAACTATATTTGGAAAGATCATGGATTAGATTAGCCTAGTTCAAGTGGCAGTGGACAATGCAGTGTCTGGTTGGTAAGTTTGTAGTGTCCCTATAGAAAAATTCCATGTTCATAGACCAATAGAATCATCAATCAGCCTCACTTGCTTCATGCCCCTCTTTTACCACTTTCAAGGGCTGTGGGAACCGCATGACCGCTGTTATGGGATTCCTGTGTTGGCATGAGCTCATTACTATCATTTGTTTTCTTTGTTTCTTCTTGCAAGTGAAAATAACCAGGACTACATATGGTGCATGCTTTTTTTTAATATAGTAAGTGCAATTATTGTTGTTTAGTTATTGCCATTGACTGAGCTCAAGGTCAGGAAAAAAATTACTTGCTCGTCACCTTAGCTTTGCACACATTTTAAAGGGCTTTAGGTGCTTAAAGCCAATATACAGGAGACATTATTCAAGTTCTCTATTTTTCCACTTGCATCAGTACAGCTTCACATGACTTGGCTGCCTTTGCTTAGAGTAGACCATTCCAAAGAATACATTTTATACTCTCAAAAAAGACATTCCAATAACCAAAGCTTGATGTATCTTAATCCTATCTACCATAGAGCTCCATTGTTGTTCAAGAACTATTAAGGACACATCAATGAGCCACACTTTACTATGAACAAACCCTATAAGACTATGGTATGTAATTACCAATTGTAGGAATTGTAAAGCTTACATTTGAAATAAAAGTATACATTTTGACCAATTTCATTTCAATGTTTTCAGTATAATGGAAATGTAAATGAGTCTGAGACAATCTAAAGAAATTGGAACATTTTTTAATACATTATTGGTTTTCTTGCAGCTTCTTTATTAACAAAATAAATAACAACCTTTAAACCAGGGGTTCTTAGTGATGTTGGATTGTTAACAAAATCAGAAAACGTGATGAATATGGTTAAGCTTTCTGTTGGAAGTCTGTAATAATCTAAATTTATATTAATTAAGGTAATTTTTCTCACCACAGACTTCGGAATTTATTTTTCTTTTTGTGAGGGGTTGTCTCCAACATCACTTTTACTGTTTGATTTTTGTTTGTATTGCTACATGATGGCCTTCAACCCGCCAGTTAAGGATAGCTGCCCTAAAAAAAGTTAATCATTAACAAAGCTTTAGGCTTAAATTTTAGCTAGAATTTAAAGTCCTGCTGTGGCCATTGATTTAACTCTTAAAAATATTTATTTCATAAAAACTACATATTTATTTTAATTTACATGGTTTTTTTTGGGTGGGGGGGGTGTTATCCATTCAAGGCCTTAAAGAGGTGTGATTCTAAACGTGCACCTTGCCTCATCTAGTTTATGGGGTTCTATAAAGGTGGTAAGTCCCACCCCATCTCTGCTTACCAATCTGTCGTTTGCCTACAACCAGAACAAGCCACAGCTGCTCCGTCATCTTCTGACTTAACTAGTCTCCTAAACACTGCACAGTGACATGTTCCAACATTGTAGTTATTCAGGCATACATGTTTGAAGATGACACAGATTACTAGGAACATGAGGAAGAGCTACTGTACTTCTACAGGTCACCTACAAGTTGATGATTCACTATGGTAAGTTTTGTTTCCAGAAACTTAAACCCAGTCCCTACAGATTGTCAGGATTGGTTTATGAGGCTTTTATAAGTAGAAGACCCAGGCAGTCAAAATTCATTTTTCATTGACTGCTTATTTCAGCCACGATGTGTGTTGTAGTGCATCTGAACACCACAAGGACATGTTAACAAGGCCAAAAACATGATTTTCATTGGTCTTTAGGTTCGCAAGGCAAAAACTGTTTAATTGCATGCCATCCCTCCCTTTTGACAATTACAAGAGTCAAAAGTCTCAACTGAATTATCCACA
>KV751333.1:969300-992957 GCA_001698575.1 Mola mola | reverse complement strand
AAGTTGCTTAATTTATTTTTTTTTTGCCGATGACGCAGTGTCTTCATAGTGCCACTTTTGCTCTAGTTCCCTCGGTACTCACTGCTTCTAAGCGTCACTGAGGGTTATGCCAAAAATCTGAAGCCTGTCTGCCAGGTTTACCGAATGAGCTCATTTCAGAGTGTGAAAACATCCACAGGAGCTTTAAATACAAAGTCTTTAGGGTCTGCTCTCCCCTCTGCCATTTTTTACTCCTAAAAGTAAAACTAACCTTGAACCCACTAAATAACAATACCATAAAACAGCCAGTGTTACAGTAATTATATTGTAACACTGATGGTATATACATGTATGTAATTATATTGTACAATAATTATATAATAAAAAGGCAAATCCAGAGAGCTACAGCGTTTTCCAAAATGCACATTCTAAAAGCAAATTTTTGTCACCAATTTCAAGTTGGTTTAAAATAGCTGCTGAGAACTCAGATTTGTCCCATTGGTGTGTTTTCCTGTTGCTCCGAACAAGTTTTAGTTTTAGTTTTACAATGCAGCTCTTACCTGTTGAGCAAGGATGAGGAGGACAGAGCGGCAGAAAAGCGATAGCATCTCTTAAGTGAGAGGGTATCTGTGAGCTTCAGCAGGGCGCAGGGGGACGAGGAGACTGGAAGGTGGGATTTAGCGTGGAAGACGGGGAGGCAGAAGGAGAGAGAAATGTAGGGGGTGGGGGATTGGGAGAGCTGACCTGTCAGGGAAGGGGGACAAAGCGCCCCTCTGTCTCCTCTCCAAATACACCTTTCCCCACCTTACTGATCCAATGGAGAAATATTTGTTTTCATATGCTGGGCCACCATCAAGTCATGCCCACTTGTTTCACTTATTTATTCTTATTCTGTGGCCCTCGTACACATTTATCTGGGTGCAACGAACAGTTAGTTCTGTAAAAAATGTGTTGCATAGTACCCTGAGAGATACATTTTTAGAAAGACCTACTAGTTCATTCTTTAACAAACAATAACTGTATTCATGAGTAGACTTAGTTTGTGAGTCCATTCACTGTATTTTAATTCTTTAATGCGGCTCCAGACCAGTATGATCCAATTTAATCTGGACTAACATGTATTTGAGTGCACATTCCAGTATTCTTTACATTGAGCAAAGATGTGCCCCTCAGAGTCAGCCCTCTGTCTCCATCCACAGAAAACCACACCCATCAAAGAACTTACATGGACAAAGATGAGCAAAACCCTACACTACAAACTCTATGAAAAGAATTTGAGCGTTTCTATAACTGCTGTACAGTACCTGCTGTTAGTAAGCTTGAACACCTGTTTTTATACCATTACCAATAGATAACAACTGCTTTTCATGGCTAATACAAATAACTGAATTAATAAGTTGGTAATAATTTAATGAAATCTCTTATTTTCTGTCTTCATATTTTGAACCATAAAATTGTATCTCTCCTTTTTTTTAGAATGAGACTTTTTTTTTTTTTTTTTAATTACACACAGGAGCCTAAATTCAAAGACAGTGTGATATCTGCAATTAGGTTGTTAGTATTTGTAAAGAATATAATATTTGACACCACCAAAAGGCAAATTTAAAGTGGCCTCACCATGCCAAACAGAAGCATGAAAGCGCAAAATTGAAGCACAGAGAAAGCTATGCCAATGCTAGACATAGTTCGAGAGGCCAGATTGAGATGGTTTGGACATGTACAGAGGAGGGATAGCAAATATAATGGTAGAAAGATGCTCAAGATGGAATTATCCTGGCAGGAAGCAAAGAGGAAAACCAAAGAGATTAATGGATGTGGTGAGAGAGGATATGCAGATAGTAGGTACGACAGACGAATATGCAGGGGACAGGGAAAGATGTAGGAGAATGATTCACTGTGGCAACTCCAAGAAATACCTAGGTAAAGCCGAAAGAGGAGGATGAAGGGAAAGCTATGCCAATGCGGCAGGCTCCTATTTTGAGGCGCCACGGTTCAACTGAAAGTTACGAGTGCATCGATAAAAGCATCTTGGTTGATCACACAGCACACAGGGACATTCACTGATGCAGTTTTTAAAGAGGTCATGGTGACAGTTTATGGGGGACTGGTTTCTGATAAGTCGATGGATGGCATCACTCCAGTAATCAAACAGTTGCTTCTCTTTGTGAGGTCCACTAAAACCCTGTATCAACACATTGTAATTTAACGTCCAAGCAGTTATTATTAAAGTAATACTGTGGATCACATATTATTGACGGAAGGCCATTTGTTAGTGCACTACATGATCAGGACTGTCTTATTACAGCTGGATCTGATCTAATCCACTCATGTATCAATCTTAACAGATCCAGGACACATCACGGACCCAAATAACCATAAAATATAATATAAAAGATTCATGAAGAACAGCAAAATATCACTACCGTGACTGTACTGTATATAAGGACAGACTACATCTGAGCTCCTCAAAAGTGTCGGGCTGCAGCATAACTTTATGACAAGGTCATAAACCCCCTCAGTGATATTAGATAATTATTTTTCAGATGAGCGAAAAAGAAAAACTACTCCTCAAACAAATGGTTTCTGTCATTTTAGCTAGTCTCACATAATATGTTTAGCACAACAGTAAACATTTTTTTCCATTTATAAATTTCAAATCAACTAGAAAATGAGCCCACCTAACCCAAGTGCCCCATGAACATTTGTGAAGGGTCTGCAAAGAAAATTGATTCATACAGCAGTCACTATTATACTGTATCTCTGCCAATTAGGAATCAGTTCCCAAATTACAAAAATCCATTCACAGTTTTGACAATTTTCTTCCAAACTGCCCCAATCAGGAAGAAAAGCTCTCTGCACCTGCATTAATGTAGATAAAGCCCAGGTATACATTTTATCACCTTTAGTGTGAAATGTGTGTTTGAGGAAGTGTAATAAAGGTACTCACAAGGTATAAATCACTGGAATGCTCATGGAAAACTGCCAAGACAAACTGGCACAGGAAGAAAGGAACACACGGCTTAAATACACAAGGAAGGGAAGACAACAAGACACAGCTGTTAGGGAGGGGAAGCAATCAAACAGGAGGGAACAACTGTTAACAGGACATGGAAAATAAGACAACAAAAACTTCTAAATAAAACAGGAAACAAACTAACCGTAACAGACACTTGAAGCAACCAGACCCTGACAGTTTGTACATTTATGTCCGTGAAGATTCTTAGTCATCAGTTCTAATGAACTGATGAAGCAACTTGGATGGGAAGTGAAATGTCTTCAAAAAAGTTCGAGCATGTCAAGTAGCTACAAATTAACTACTAGAATTAACATGTAAATACTTCCATTCACAGGGCCCCCAACAGTGTCAGGACAGCACAAGTCTTTGCATCATACAGTATGACTGACAAGTGTCCCTCAACACAGTTGTGACAGTGCTCACACTGTTTTGCACAATGGCAAAATGACTGTGACAGCCATGTCCTTCATCCTGGGATATAATTAGATTTAATTTGTTTAATATCGAAATGAAATCTTAAAACTGAAACTACTCAGTGCCGAGTTTTTCCTCTGTTCTTTTATTCTTTAATGCTATCTGAGATTTCTACACTGCCTGATGATAGCTTCATTTGTTTGCTACTATGTTGTCCAATGCTTTTTTCTGCACTCTGGAGATGGGGACTGGGATACTGAGATATATAATTTTTTTAAAAATGTAATATACTTAAGATTTCTTTTGGCATAGTATATCAGTTCAGACTGGAACGTACTGAGAGAAAACTTCAGCTCACAAAGTAAGAGCAATAATACGGTTGGTGTAAATGTTTATGATGCTATGGAGCCATAGGCCAAATTAATAATAATTGAAAGTAAACATGTGTGACAGGTATAATTATACAACCTTGTGTCAAGTCATCGTCTGCACCACCAATTTCCCCTGTGCTGTGTCTAAAATTTTGTTACATATCAGTCAGAATTTAAGAACGCACATTCTCCTGTCAAGTTTCCTTTACAGATCACAGATTTTGCATAGAAAATAGCATACACATATGTTTCCAGCCTGGTTTTCAGCATACAGAAGTTAAAAATGAGTTCCCTGGTTTCTTGTCAGTCAAACAGTGGTCTCTTGCTTGACAGCCATCTGGCCAAGGTTGCCATCCCTTCTATCTCCTTGACAAGGAAATTAGCTAATGTAATATGATATGTTATCACATGTAGAAATATTAATATGATGCATTAAAAACACAAGATTTTTTTTCAGCGGAGACTTTCACGATTGATCATGAGTATTAAAATCATCGAAGCATCTTAAATAAAATGCTGTCATAAAGTCTACAAATATAAAACGTATTTTTTTCATTTTGTGTTGAAAGAAATTCCTATTATCCGTTCTATCATTTCAATATCAGCTAATATAAATTACTATATTATTGGACACCATCCATTCAGTCCAAACTCAAGTGAAAGTTAAAATGCTTTCAGTAGATGGTCATGTGAAAGAATGAGAAACAGTCATCAGTCATCAACTTCTTGTCCTGTCTTTCTAATAAGCTTTATTCTTTTCGTTTGGATTCCATCTGAAGATAAGAATTATCTCCACACAGTAGGAACCAATCATCTTATGTCCCAAAATGTTGAATTGTGCATTGAGTCTTGAGTCCTATCCCTCATTGATTGTTTTATTGGTGAGACAATGACAAATTTTCTTCTGTTGTGCCTGAAGGCAGGAGTCAGCCACGTTTCATAATCAAATATTCCAACTTCGTTTCTACATGTCCTTTACGTGGGCGGAAGCTTTTGGATTTTGAATGTTGGCACGATAGTGCACTTTAGTTTAGGATATGTTTACTTCAAAATTACTGTGCATTAAGTCTATATAATTTTGATGTTATTAAATTCTCATATTCTTCTTATATCTAAACTGGTTACAAGCATGTGAACCAATTTTAAAGAATTATATAGTAAAACAAACAAACAAAAAAAAAAAAAATTACTTGACTTGCCGGAATGAAAGTATGAGATAATTTAAATTTGTTATTTGTTTTACATATCTGAACATATTGATATCTAAATAATACCAAAATAGCTCATTTTAATCCATCTGTAACTGTATACTGTATGTTTCATAGGGAGAGCAAATAGGGACACTGCTGGTAGACAGGACTGACCAAAAGGAGCCTCATCGTATAACATATAACTAATAAGCAACAAATTATACAGTACTCATAAAGCTTCAATTATACTGTAGCTTGTACAAGTCTTGAATTACAGAGCTATGTCAGAATCAAAATTGAAATGGGGGAAAAAACACTTTCAATACAGTTTTAGTACAGTGTTTTTTCATCTCAAAACTAAAATCTTAACACAAACAACAAAAAACTGTCTAGATATAACCCACTGCTGATGGCTGTTCACTAAATTCTCAAAAGTTTAGCCAAATAAATTAGCAAATAATCCAAAATTTGTCAGTGTACTGTAACAGAGTAATATCACCTATAAAATACTTTTAAAGTTGAAAATTCTCTACCTGTAGTGCTCTTTATTTTTTCTACATTGTAGATGGCAATTTCCTTGTGGTTCTCTAAAAGTGTCGAAAGTATCAATTTAAAAAGCTTGACAGCAATGTCTTTATCCAGAAATCATGACCTCAAGATATTCCACAGACCTTGTGAGCATTTTCATAGAGGAAGAGTTTCTCTTTACACCAAAGTACACTATATCACTACACAACAGTAAACATGGACTCAGGGACAGGAGGCCTTGACAGGGCAGGATGTAAACATGCATGAGGCTTTAGTCCGATCTTTATTCAAGAGTCGAATTTTTGAAACTGAACATGCCACCCCGTTAATTATTTTGTGATGCTTACCTTCAGTAATCCTAGTTGCAATTGCTCTGCCTCTGTTAAAAATGTGTGCTTGCACTGAAATATACCAGAATCGTGGATTTTGCCCTAGTCTCCCTAGTCTGAGAGGTTTTTTTTTCATATGTTTTATTTATTTATTATATTATATTTATTACAGAAAGTGTATCAAAGAACAGCCAAGAGAGTCACTTATTTTGTCATGTGATTTATGAATGGAATTATAGTAAAAGGCTAACACACTCACTGTTGTCAGCCTTTAAACATCTTTAACACATCAACACAAGGACCACCAATAAGACTTTGAAATTTTATGTTAAAAAAATCTGACAGGTAGTCGGTGACAGACTATCAACAATGTAAGTAAGTATGTTTTCTATATTTAGTTAAAATCAATACCTATGGCATGTCACAGGAAAAACTTTAAAGACGTAATACAATATCTCAAATATTCCTCTTACTGCCTTGATGACAAGAAAAAGCTGCCAAGCAACACGGTATCTTGGTAGGATCTTAAAAAACTGCCAAAGGGGTAATGGGACTTTCTGGCACCAGTTTGATTACTACTTGAAGTAAAAGAATAACTTTGTGTCCAAATGGAAAAAAGTGACACGAAGAGTTCCTCAAGTCTCTGATCTGGGCCCATTTCTGTTCAACATTTACATGCTCCCACTCAGAAAATTGAAAACAATATGTCACCATGACACAGATGATACTCAAATTTACACAGCAACATTACCAGGGGACTATAATTCATTACAAGCTCTTAGTAAGAGCATTGAACAAATCAATTGGATGTATCAGATTTACTTTGATACAGCAAATAAAAGCAGAAATTGTTTTAGAGAAAAGGAACAATGATGAAAAGTTAGTTCTTAAATTCATTCTGTATAGTTAAAGACCAAAGGCCAGCCCAGAAAGTTTGTCAACTATCACTTCAAGACCATATCAAGGAATACAGCACTCATATCACAGCAGGATTTGTAAAAACTTTTCCATGTCTTAATCTTTTGTTGACTCAAATATGTAATGGCGTGTTTGCATCTCTGAAAAAAAAAATCAATCACTGGCTGCATCTGATTCAGAACGGTGCTGTCAGAGTTGTCACTACGACTGTATCATCCTGGTTTTCAGATCATTACACTGGCTTCCTGTTTTGTTTATTAATTTTGCTCTAAGTAGCAAAGCGGGGAAGTAAAATGGAATTATAAATAAATAAGGGAAAGCACCATATCTAAGTGAAATTATTAATAGCCACAGTCAAAAGTAAATGCAATTATGTGCAATTAAAGCAATTGTACTGTAACTATACAAAATGTTCAGTGTTTTATGCTTCATATATCTGGAACAGACAGGTCTTCTGCAACTCTAATTTCTTTTAAACCCATCTGAAAACTTTTCTGTGTACCACTGCCTTTGGTTAAAGCAAAGGATTACTCAAATCGTATTACTCTAACATTTATTCCTGTATTTCTTAATATTCATTTTATTTATCTTATTTTTTTTTATTTTTCTTAACTGTTCCTGTGTGGGTTTTTTTTTTTTTTCTTGCTTTATGTAAGGAACTACAGTTAGGTCCAGTATGCGCACTGACCACATTACGTTATAATGTTACAGAGCAGTGGGACGCAAACGTAAAACACAAACTTTGGTATAGAGAGTTTTTTGTTAAGGCTGTGAGTTTTAAGAGCAGGTCCAAAACGAGTGGCAGCGTGCGGTGCAGTCGAGCAGGTGTTCCTAAAAGCAGAGGAGATATTGAGGTAACTAAAATGCAACTGATAAAAACACAGAGTCAGAAAAGTAACACGTAGCGTAATTCTCAAAAAACGGCCGAGAGCATGAATGACTCAACGATCAGACGTCAGACTGAGGAGGCTGGGTTTAATAGATACTGAGACTGAAGACTGATCATCTTCAGGATTTGTCACCTGCTGTAGCTGCCAACTCAACAGAACCGCCCCTAAGAGGGAGAGAGAAAGACACAGAGAGGAGGGACTCAGGGCAGAGCACTAAGATCTAACCTCTGATCAAAAACCTCTCTAGCACACAGCCTTAGCTGCTTTGGACAACAGAAAGTTCTCACACTTGCTCATTATGGAAAACAATAATAGGCATGTGTAAATCGAGGTTTTCAGCAAGCGTCGTCACAAAATCTCTGAGTTTCATGTACGCACACAAAAAAAAGACCACTTAAGAGGCGTATTCAAAAATATCTGTGTGTAGTGACCCAAAATGCCATTTGTGAGTGGACGACAGGCTCAAACATGCAGGAAAATGTCCATTGTTACAAAATATCTACCTTATTGTGGACAGGCCCTCTGTGCTTAACAAGCAAGGATGGAAAGAGGTTCACCACTCAGCAGGCCTGATCACGAGCCATTTAAATCAGGGGTGTTAAAACTGAGAAATATCTTAAACATGCAGGGTGTCATCACGACCAGGATGACATTGTCAATTAAGACATTTTAAATGTATTTATCTTATGATCTTATGTTAAATATATTATTTCTCGAGTCATTGATTTAAATTTTTTATTATGTTTTCTTATTATTATGTTCCTTCTTTCTTATGCATGTATTTTCTTATGTTATTATCATTTTTTGTTTATTTGATTTCATTTCCTTCTTGTGTTTGCGTGACACTTGTTTGTTATCTCCACCGTCCTCATGAATATAAATCTAAATGAGTGTGAGGAAAACACGATCAACCTGTTTTTCATAGAGTGAGCAGTAGTTCATCATTGAATTTCACGAGGGGATGAAACAAATACTTTCTAAACAAGGAAATACAGCTGCATTAGTAAAACAAATAAGCATTTACCAACTGGTCCGCCACACATGTTATAACCGATTACTGATTCAACGACTGAAATTTACCATGAACCTCAATTACTAATGTAATCAATTTGGGTTTAAACTCAACAGGGTAGAAAGGACAAGTCAAGTGCCCTGCAGGCAAGTAAGTGCCTTTATTGTTGATAATGTACAACTTACTATAAGCTACATTCTAATATATATCATTGTTTTTACTGATTTTAGCACTAAAGGAAAAGGCTCATGCTCAGCCACTGAATGTGTCCCACATCCAGCCACTGCCATGTTCATTACATTTATTCTGTGACTGCCTCAGGAACATAGTCAAGCATTTCTACAGCATAACGTAGACCATCTTTTGATTAGCCTCAAAGTGTCTGGTAATACATTTAAAGTCACCAGAGGATGACCCAGTGAGTAGTAACTGTATTGTATGTAGTTAATGATATAATTAATAAAAAATAATCGGTTATGTGGTGCTACAATATTGTTTTAAATGCAAATTGTGAGCTTGAATGTATCTCAATATATTGCGTATTCTTTTTCTTTCTCCCAGCTCCAAGCTGACAGTGACAGCCAAATAAAATATAAAACTAAAACATGCTCACACAAATGACTACAAAACATTAAATTATAATTTTTTTAAATTTCACATTTATTTGACCTGGCACGGGATTAATAACATTATTTTTTATAATCAGTAGCCCTGTGTAACCACAAAGCAATGCATCTATTTATGTAAACGCAGGCTAGTAAACGTGAGGAAAAAATACAGCAGAGTGCACAATAATTGTGAAATGCATTACTTTTAGATTAGAGTGACAGCTGATTGTGCCAGTAAAACATGGGTTAAACTTAGCCAGGCTGTTTGCCTCATCAGGACCTGGCTAAGTATGCAGAATAAATCTCCATGGTAAATTATGTGTTGCTTCTGTGATGCTACTTTTGCTTTTACTGTGTTGTTTCTAAATTATAACAAAATATCCAGGCAATGGCTTAATCCCTTATCCAGGGTTTTTCAATAACCCTTAGGTTATGTTCCAAGTTAAGCTTAAAATCAGCTATTAACAGTATTTCCCTTCATTAATTCTTTCCTGATGATATTTCTCTATGAGAAATAGATTCTGGGCATAGGAAATATGTTATATAAACTACAAACTAGCAGAGCCGTATATTTATATAATGTAATATTAATACTAGGATGTACAGTAATGACATTAAAACAAGGGCTGTAGGTTTTTATATTAAAAAACCTACAGCCCTTGTCAACAACATAAATGTTGGTGCTGCAGAAAATTATTTTTCTCTTTTCTTTTCTATTAAGACTTTTTTGCAGTGTATCATCCAACACTAATGATAATGATAAAGGCAGAGCAGCTGCCGACCAGTTTATACTGCAGGCACTGCAGTTAAAGAACAGTAGTTATAAAAATTGATTCCTCAACAGGCATTTATCACAGATAATATTCAGTTAGTGAAAACATTTTGACGTTGAGTTTTGATTTCAAGTGTTCTATATGGGACAGACTTAAATGTTCAAATATTCAAATGTTTGAATCTCCTGCATCAGTTTAAATTTGATAGCAATGTGCAATCGTCACATTAGAAATAAAGTCACAGACATGAGAGCGAAGTTAGTGGTGAAATACGATTAGTTCCAGAATGATTTGAACAATGACAAAGTTTTTAGAATTTTGCCTCTACACCACCACAATTGATTTGAAATACAACAATCAAGATATGATCAAAGTGCAAATTTTCAGCTTTAATTTAATAGGGTTCACACAAATATAGCATTTACTGTTTAATAACTACTGCCATTTTATACACAGTACCTCCACTTTCTGGGGATCACAAGTACTTAGACAAGTGACTGAAAAGCAGTTTTAATGGCCGTGTGTGGTCCGTTTCTTTGTTACTTCAACAAATATATAAAAAAATTATCATATAACATATAATCAACAATTTGGTACATTTTTAAAAACATCATAAGATCTGGAAGACCATTGAAGACAACTTAAAAGGATGATGGCAGAATCCTTTCCTTTGTAAAGAAAAACCCCATCACAACATCAAAATAAGTGAAGAATACTCTGGAGAAGCTTGACGTATCATTGTCAAAGTCTACAATCTAGAGACACCTTAATGAATGTAAATACAGGGGGTTTAACAGGAGGGCCAGATTAGACTACGACATCTAAAAAAGCCTCCCAAGTTCTGGTATCAGATTCTTTGGACAGATGAAACCTAGATAAACTTGTATCAAAATAATGGGAAGAGAAAAGTCTGTTGTAGGAAAGAAACACCCGATGATCCAAAGCACCACGCCATGTCTCAAACATGGTGGAGGCAGTGTTATGGTATGGGGATGTATGGCTGCCAATTGAACGGGCTCGCTGGTGTTTATTGATGATATAACTACTGACAGAAGTATCAGGATGAATTCTGAGGTGTATAGTGCTATACTTTCTGCTCACATTCAGCCAAATGCTACAAAACTGAGAGGAGAGCACTTCACGGTGCAGATAGATTATGACCCTTAACATACTATGAAAGCAATTCAAAACTTTTTGAAGGCAAAGAAATGGAATGTTCTTCAATGGCCATGTCAGTCATGTGATATCAACCCAATAGAGCAGCTTTTCAGTTACTGAAGACAAAACAGAAGGCAGAAAGACCCACAAGCAAACAGCATTTGAAGGCGAATGCAGTGAAGACCTGGCAAGTATCTCCAGGGAGGAAACTCAGAATTTGTTGACATCCAGGGGGCCAGACCTCAAGCAGTCGTTGACTGCAAAGGATTTTAATCCAAGTATTAAAAACTGCAGTTATAATTTCAATTATGTTAGTTTGTCCAAATACTTTTGAGGCCCTGAAAATGCAAGTACTCTTTATAAAGTGGCTGTAATTCTTGAATGCTTAATGCCATATTTTTGTGAAACCTCTTACATTAAAAATGAAAAGTCTGCACTTCGATTACATCTTGATTGTGTTATTTCAAATCCATTGTGGTGGTATATAGAACCACAATGTTAAAAACTGTGTCGTTGTCCAAATACTCCTTGACCTTGACGAATTTCCATGATCAGCAACTTTCTGACACCAAAAAAATGTTGCTTTTAGCCATGATGTATGCTATTGATATTCTTCATAGCTCTCTGATATAACAACTTGTTCATGATGAAGGAATAAAACAGCAGCTGTTTGGTTCATTTTGAGCAGAAGAAAAATCAATTGACACACAAAAAGGCCCTTTTTAGATGAATGCACACAGAATCTGTGGCAGGAAGCCTGAGTTAACGTAAAAGTTGATTGCTCCAATTAAAACTTCAGGGTTTGTCAAACCAGCTCTCAAAAAGACAGCCTGGTTCTGCAGAACCTGTTTCGTGGTATACCCCTCAGTGAGATCTCCAGTGTGTTGTTAAAATTGCCAGATTGCCAGACTGTTTTTTGGAACTTGTCATGTTTCTTTTGTTTGTTTAAGTTTTCCTTTGCCTATTTTTAGCTTTGTTGTTAACTAACTCTCTGGTTTAGACCCTCACCTGCAATTTATGTGTGAGTTTGCTTAGTCCTAATAAACACTACTATATGGGTTCCACTTTGCCTACTTGTCTGCACTTGAGCCCTACCATTATCCATTACCCTATCTCTCCATTTCCTGGCACACATGAAACTCCATTGCGCTCCTTGGAATCAATGAAGTTCCATTAAACTAATTCCTGACAGCCAAAAGCTCATCTGTGCATAGTTAACTGAGGTCATGATGCCCATTTGATGGCAGGGGCCCTCAGTAGACCTTTATCACAGCAGCCATATTGAGATGAAAATGCAGGTGTAATTAATAGGACTGATTAAAGTTTTGTTCCATGTAGGCCTAGTGCACATGTAGGGGGTACAAAAGGTTTTCTACCTTTTGTATGCATACAAACTGTATTTCAGGTCACAGAAATGTTACGTAGAAAGGGAAAACAAGTTTTTGACTTTTTACATCTGCCTTAGTTTCTCTTCTGTTTGTCATTGCTGTTTTGTTTACATGATTCATTAAATGTAATGGTGGATGTGTGCAAACTTCTGCTGGCTGTTATGTTGCTAGATGGACTTTTTGCATATCTACACATACATACACAGCATTGTTGTAAGTGTACCAGAATGAATATCATGCCATTCCATCCTACTGATTGACCAACATGGCCTCGCGGTTACAGTTATATTTGCCAGTTGACATGGCGTGCATCTGACAGCACTTAACATTACATTTTTGCATTTTAATGTGGATGAAAATGTGTGTGGACAGAATTGTTTTTAAAAATGGAAGAGCCTTCATTAGCATCACTGCTAATACCTGTGTGTACTTTATTTCTTGCCAAAGTTGCTGATATCTCTTGAAGACCTGGATGATCCAGATTGTAAACCAGACGTTGTGCTGTGTGAATTAGTGACACGACAAGTTTACGCATTAATGTGGTCCAGCCAGTTCTGATGGAAGAACATTTTTGGGTAGCTTTTTGTAATCATAAATTTAACCTCTCCTTTTAATCATTTAATAATCAAAATGCCCACTCCTGAGCTATAACTTGAAAACTATAAATGAAATTTTAAACTACAAATAATTTTTCTATAGTCTAAAGATATTCAGCTCCTAAGCCCCAGTCCACTTAAATGGAAACTCAGATCAAACTATCAAACTTGCCATTGCTGATAAAACATGGATCAAGATTCTGTTTCTGAATTGCAAAGTTGTTACCTCAGATGTTTTCAGAAACATATTTCTTAATACTGAAGTGTAGTAGTTTAATGTTTATGCCTTTAATCATTTTATGACAAGGCAGACATGCTACTTGCCTAAAACCAGATGTGTCAAAACCAAGCTCACCCAACTCAGAGTAAGAGGAGGTTAAGTGCAGTGCATTCTGGTTGTTGTGTGTGCATTTTTTCACCCTTTCAGTGTAAGAATACTACTCTGTTTTCTAATGTAACATCAATTTCAAAAATATTTGCTTTCTTCTAGTGCATAGAGAACCCAGTCCTAAGGAACAGCTCTCATTCTAATAATTTATTCTATTTATTTATTTATTTTATTTTTTTCAACTGAAGCTCTTTCTGGTTTTGTGAATGACTGTGATCAAGATATTTGAGTCACATGGTGTTGTGAGGCTGACAAGAAGAAATGAAATGAAACTCCTATTCTCACACTGTAGGACAGTCTCTCATACCAGATTGATATGAAAGGGACATGGGAGTTGGTGATGATGGGGATGAGTTTCCAGAGCAGCCTAAATCCCTCTCTGCTGAATTTATCCACTTCTGCTGTGTCACCAGCTTAGACACTCACTACCCTCAAAAGGCCTCCGATGTCAGAATAACTGGATACTAGTTGGAATGTGCATGTTTTCAATCAGTGTTATTTAACAGCAGAGAATCATTGAAGTTTTACACCTGAAAGGCAAAGGTCATATCATACCTTTGGGGTTTTTCCTCAAACACATTGTAAAAATGTTTAAGTGCAGACGTGTTTTAGCACATTCTTGTTACTTCATTCCTTAACATTCCAATAAGTCAGGCCTTGTTCCTAAAAGATCCAAAAGCCAGAAGGTCAGGTTGAGTCAGACTGGGTCACCAAAGATAAATCTGTTATGAAACTTTTTGAGAAAAAGAAGGCAGGCAAAAGAAACAAAAGCAGCTGCTCAGCCATCTTCACATAACAGCCCCTCCCATAGAAAGGAAACACCTCCCAGTTTAGTTTACTCCCATCCCACTGAAGTTAAAACACTGTTGGCTCCACAGTCCCCTACAGATAGTCACAGGCTGCTCTCGGACTGGACCACCACACAGGTGTGACCGTCTGAATGAGGATACTAACTTTACTTACCTTACTTTACCTACCTGCTTTACTTGTTAATCATCAGCCTGGCAAACCCGTATTTTAAAGATTAATCTCAGATGCTTGGCTCTCTGTCTTTATCTGCTTGTGGAACTGTGGCAGCTCCATTTTTGGAGCACTTTTGGACGTTCTAAATTAGAGTTGAACATTTTAGTGTGCACCTACAGAAAGCCAGAAAAATGAATTTTGATGAAATTCTCTGTCTTATTGGGGGATTTGGGAAGTTCCAGAAGATCCTGTATGTGTGGATCTGTGTACCTCAAATCTTCCTGGCGTTCCACATGCTGGTCTCTATCTTCACTGGAGCCGTTCCTCCACATTTCTGCCGCTCCACGTGGCCTTCAGCGGCTGTTCCAACTTCTGTGACCTTCAACCTCAGCCATGTGTATGCCACTGATGGCCCAGCTGACTTGTCTTGCATGGCTCCCTTGAACCACAGTGGTGTTCCAAACCATGGACACACTTCTGGGAGCTGCCAGGAGGGCTGGGAGTACAGCAAAGAGACCTTCCAAAGCACCATAGTAACTGAGGTGGGTGAGAAACTGTCTCTCTGACTAACTCTTATTTCAGCATTGAAATTCAATGACAATATGCATTTTCACCTAATGTATTCAGCATGAACACACCATGCATGTAAGGAATGTGTGAGTGGGTGGGGTGGGGTGTATGTGTTTTTGTGTGTGTGTGTGCGTGTGCGTGTGTGGAGGGGGGGCGGTTGTTTTATTATAACATGCCCTGGTGACATCTGAGACAGTGTTCGACAGAGTGAGGTTTAAAGATGGACCCCTGCAGTGTAGGCATCTTATAGGCCTTCCCACACGCATGAGCCTATGTAGTAGGCAGCAGCAGCAGTAACATGACCAGAATGATGCAATTGGACAAAAATAAGTCACGTAGGTAACATGGCAGATCAACAGCAGTTGCAGCAGAGGAAGAAAAATTTGCAGTTGATTTCATAGGAGGCTGCCCCTCCTCCATTGAGGATCTTGATGGAGAGATGCCTAGTTCCAGCTGTGGAGCCATACAGTCCAATCCAGAGCAGATGTTATATGTGCAACCTCAAAAACAAAGGCTGTAGGCAAGATGTAGTCAAGATGGGTCTTAAATACTATCACTATAGAAATACAAACAGTGGCATTCAAAATTAAAAATTTGTTTATAGAGGATAACAGAGAAGCATGTTGGGGCCTGAACATGCTCAGTAAATTCCATGGCCATCAGTCTGTTAGATCAAAAGACTTATCAGTGTTTTGGCATTACCTGAAGTGTTTGTCACAGTAAAATTAGGACACTGGCACTAAAAGAAAAGTCAGGTGCTTGCAAAAATAAATAGGTTTAACAATCTGGACAACATATAGAATATATGTGAATATATAGGCCACTCTGAAAACACAATGTTTAAGACAACTATCAAGTACAGTAATTAGCTCTCAGACAGATAAAAATTCCAAAATGAAAAATTATTTTTCAAAAATGTTTTTATGTGCTTCTTGTAGTGGAACCTGGTTTGTGATAGTGCCGGATCGAACAACATTGGTTCCTCTATCTACATGTTTGGCCTCCTAGTTGGAGCTGTTTTGTTCGGGAGCTTAGCAGATAAGTAAGTCTGATAACACACACCCATCCTCAGAGCACTATTAAATAGGTGTTTTTTCTTTCTGTACCTAATTCTAGAATTGTTATTTTTAATATGCGTTCTAAGAACTTTGCATTCTGATCGAAGTTCTGAAATGTGTTGCCTCAT
Source organism: Mola mola (assembly GCA_001698575.1). Taxonomy (NCBI): domain Eukaryota; kingdom Metazoa; phylum Chordata; class Actinopteri; order Tetraodontiformes; family Molidae; genus Mola; species Mola mola. The sequence continues at coordinate 976,680 of KV751333.1, read as the reverse complement.
TCCAGGTACGGTCGGAGGATCATCATCCTCATCAACCTGGCTATCCAGGTTATCTTTGGGGTTGGTGCTGCTTTTGCCCCTAATTTCTACGTCTATACTGCCCTTCGCTTTGTGGTTGGAACAACTATTTCTGGTGTCATCATGAATGCCTTTGTCCTAGGTCAGTGTCTTACAGAAAAGTTATTCTGTCCATTTTGTCTATAAAAAAGTGTGAAAATTAATTGAATGTTCTGTCATCAAGTACGAAAACACAGTTTTGTTCCTCCAGATATAACATATTTGTCCAATTGGTGCCTCTTACAGGCACTGAATGGACTGGATCGAAGCAGCGGATGTTGGCTGGTATAATCACAGACTACTTCTTCGGCTTTGGCTACATTTTGCTGGCTGGTGTGGCTTACTTCATCAGGGACTGGCGTAAACTACAGCTGGCTATCTCAGCACCTGGTTTCCTCTTCATCTTCTACATCTGGTGAGGGTGAGAGGGCAGCAGAGTGACCTAGATTTGATGCTGTGTGAAAAAGTAACCAGTTTCCAAAGTGTCTTTAGAAAACCACTTCTCATCTGCTCAGTGTGAGTATTGTCAAATTCCTCTTATATGTCCTGCAGCAGTACAGAAATATATACTGACCTACTTTGATGAATATGTCTTTACATCTCTTTGTATGCATTTACTTGTCTAACATAATGTCAACTTGAATTAGAGCCAAATTGTCTGCACTCCACTATGTCTATCAAAGTGAAATCACCTGCGCTGATGGTCTTCACATTTATAGGGTGTTGCCGAAGTCAGCTCGCTGGTTAATGGCCAATGACAGGAAGGAAGAGGCATGGGAAATGATCTGGAAAGCAGCCCAGATGAATGGGAGGCCCCTACCCAAAGATTTAGAGATGTGTCAGGTAGAGATGCAACATTTTAGTTATTTTTAGTAACCTTTATTTACTTTAAATTTACTGGTTGTTTATTTTTACTTCTATAAAAATGTCAACAGTTTTAAGAAATACCCACCACAGTCTATACTAATGTTCTTAAACTGAACTTTCTCAACACATTTGCCAGTTTTCAGCAGCAGATTTACCTTAAAAGTCTTAAATCCTTGATTTCAGACAGTATTTGATGAGAAAAGCAACATCTTGGTTCTTGCTTGCCATTACCATTGATTTTGACAGCTTAAATGACAACCCTGCAAACCATACATGATATTATGGTAAAAGATGCTTGTCAAACCTACATGGTCTTGGCCAAATTCAAATATCAGATTATGATCCCACCAGAAGATATGAAGAAACAACATTGTTCTTCTATTGCAGTGTGGAGCCCATAAATCTGATAGGGGAAAATAGCCAGATTAGACTCTTATTTCATTCTAACATAATCCAGATAGGCTGCCGTTTTCACTCTCAACGTGGACATGGACATGAATGTGTTAATCATTTATATATACATTTTTGGAAGAAAAATGTTTTTTCTTACAACCTGTATTAGGTAAATCAAATCAATAATCAGAGACAGTTCATTACCAATACTGGTTTAAGGAAGAACAAAGAGCAATAAACTGAAATAGCTCAAGAAGTAATCCTTGGCTGAATGGAAATTATCTAGAAAATTCACATTATGGAATAGTTTAACTTTCCCTTAGACTTGCCACAAAAAAATGTCTCCCCAAAACTGAAATGTTATTTGAATCATGAGTAGTAATGATAATAATAACTAGTAAATTCAAAGACAGCAGCACAGTAAGATACACAACAGGATGTCACCATGGAAGTATATGATCAGGTTTTTTGGGGGGAGGGTTTGGATAAAATGCCACCCAGAGGAAAATTTAGATATCAGACAATCCTGAAAATCTAATGCGGTCCATATCTCATTGAAATCTACTAGTGTAAGATAAAGATCCAGCCTCAAATAGTTGGGTTTTTTTTTTGCTATCACACTGAGACCAGGATCTGCAACAACGTTAAACTTTTGGTTTGGTTTATTATTATATATCAACATGTAAAAAGATCATTGCGAGAAAGGAAAAGTTGTAGGATTATTGCAACAGGTTGAAAAGGTGTATCAAATAAAAAAAATGTAATAATGATAACTTCAATATGTCAAAAAAATATATTAAACTATAAAGGCGAATAATCTAAGCAAATTCAGTTATCGCACTCAAACTTCTTATCTCACAAATCCTTCCTCATGAATTAACACTTGGTTCAAGTATGTCTGTAGGTTATTAAGCTGCTTAGTCAAAAGTGCTTCAACTTGCATTTGGACAGATAGAGCCACTGTTTGAGCTAAACAACGCACTACAACTCTTGGGTTTTTTGGTTTTAAAAGGCTATTAACACAAGTATCACTCTTCAAATATCAAAGACAGGCCATTAATGAATGGAGCGTATGTAAATATGTAACAAAATTACAATTTATATTTAATTTTAAATAATCATCACTGCAAAGTGAGAATCTGTCAACCATCTGACACAGGTAGACCGATGGCTCTGTCTCACTCTGACGCAACCATTTGCAGAAAATGTTCCCAGCACTTATTATCAGTTAACCATGCAGACAATTTAAACATTACACTGATTTGTCACTTCATCACCGTAACTCTCTTTCTCACTGATTCTCCAGGTCTATAAAATGGAAAAGAATTCAGAGGTGAAGAAAAAACATTCATTCATAGACCTTATTCGAACTCCCAAAATGAGAAGGCAGTCTTTGATCGTCTTTTACCTCTGGTAAGTATGAACAGAATGTTCCCTTTTGTCTTTATGTTACTTCCAAGACTACAACTTTAACCTGCCAACAGACTACACATGGAAATTAACTAGTAGCAAAATCTGTAGTTAAGTTAATGTGATCACCCAAAAGGCAGCATTAATAGTGGAAAAACACTGCTTACCTTGAGTGATGCTATAGTCCTGCAGTACCCTAGTCTATGTGTGACTTTTCATTTACTGTTTTACCATAGCATGACCAGACAGCAGTAATTTTTTTGATGTAGGCTCTCACCTACACCAAAAAAAGGCAGCAGCACCAGAGTGATTATTACGTCTTAGAATTATCAACACCGCACCACATGCATTATTGCTGTCTGACCTAACCTAAACATTTTACACAAGTTATTGATATCGTCATGTCTAGAACCAAAAATGACCAACAAATCTTTGCATGTAAATGATTTAATAAGTCGATACAGTGTTTTTGAGATATCAATACGGTATCACTAGATATCTATGTAATGCAATTATTGATAATGTCTTAGACCACTCAAATAGATGAGATCTGAATCTTAAAGTAGGAGGATTTTTATCAGCGCTTCTCAACCTTTCAAAAATGAAGGCCCATTTTTGATTAATAATGTAACGATTAATTGACATTATGCTTTTAATACAACATGTTTTATTTATTTGAATTCTTCAGCTCCTTTAGATATGAAAAATAACTTTTATTTATTACAAATTACAATAGTAGTAATCTCACCATTAGGCTGCATCACTGAGTCTGAGGTAGTGTGTCCAATACAATAAAATATCACTAAGTATCAGTACTGAATATTTGAAATACTACAAATGCCACATTTTCACAGTGTCAATCCCTTTTTTGACATCCCTTTTAGCTGTTTTTTTTTAACCAATTGGTAGTTGAAACAAAGCATCTGTATAACCCACGTAGTTCCAAGTACTCCAGGAGCAAATTATTGCAATAAACAACAAACAAGCTATGGTACACTTATCTTTTTAACAAAATCATATTGCCCTCAATGTTTTGTCATTTTTCCCAGCACTATCAAACATGGTATGAAATATCATTTTTTTTCAAGGCATTGTATCAAAGTTAGTATTGAAATTCCAATACTATGAGCACTCTGCTCAGTAGTAGGTCCAAAAAACACTGGTTGAGAGTTGCTGTATTTGTGCCACAGTGTGTGCCCTCCTGTGTTTTTTCTAGAGTGATACTGCTGCAATGTGCAATGCAATTATTTTATTTGTGCATGATTAAACTAGATCAACATGGCTCCAGAATTATTTGAAAAAAATATGTATTCATTCCATAAAGTAACAGAGAGGTTCCACATATTTGTAAAGGACATTAAACTGCCCTCCAAACTGATGCCGTTCTTCTGCTTTTGTTCATGTGTCTCAGGTTTGCCAATGTGCTTGTGTATTATGGGCTATCTCTCAACATTTCTGACTTTGGAATGAACATCTATCTGACTCAGATGATCTTTGGCCTTGTGGAGATGCCTGCTCGCACCATCACCTTGTTCATCCTCAACCGTTCACGCAAGTTCTCCCAGCTAGCTTTCTTGGCTGTGGGTGGCACAGCGTGCCTTTTAACTACCTTTATCCCCACTGGTATGGACACTCTACATGTTTACTAGTTCCATTGTTTACATTCTACCAGAGTCTTTTTCCATCACTCTTCTCTGACCTATCTTCTAGATCTGTCTGTCATTAAAACTGTGCTGGCCATGATTGGGAAGTTTGGGATCACAGCCTCTCTTTCAATTATTTATATCTATTCAGCTGAGGTGTTCCCCACTGTTATCAGGTAAGTATTAACTTCACAAAGTGACTAAAGCCTTGTTACTCAACAAGTTTCCAGAGCAACACTACATGTGATTTAACAGCTTTTACAAAAAAACTGTTGATGGATTCAGAACATAAAATAATACCAACACTGACTACAGGTCAATGTTAGCTAGACTGATAGTTTCTATGTACTGTATTTACAGTATTTTGATAGTCCATTATTCTGTCAACCCCATTTATATCAATGATTATAGTCAACATCTTTTAAAATGACCACACTATTGCCATATATGAAGGCAGAGCACAGATCTACTAAACATTAAGCCAAGGTATTCCAGATGTGAGTGCTGCAATCTTGTGCTGGTGGCATCATTTGGAGTCTGAGTCTACGCTATAGTGACCGTGTGGTGGAGCGGCGCTATTGAGTTCCTGCCCATACACTCGCCCTACTCAATCATGAGTGGGACTCAGTTGTCAGTTAAAACTGAGTATCAAAACTTTTATGAAAAAGTTTCTGGATTTCTTTAGACTAAAACTAAAGTTAAGCATACATCCAGTTATCAAATATCACGAGACAAAGTCAAAAAACATTTGGACATACATCAGTATGGTAAGAACTAGCTGAAATGAATGAAAGATTCTTTGGGAAAAGTTTATTTAAGCTGTGCTTTGTGTTTTTAGTTCAGTTGAAGCCCCACCTGATATGAATGAAGACTCACCAAGGGGCAATTGGGATGGTTTAGCCTCACTTTTGTGGATCTGTGCTTTTGTCCATCTTTATTTACAACCAATGCTTTGATCAGGTTTGTCTTCTCACTCCCTGTCACTCACAGACAAAATGGGATCGGTATTGGCTCCATGTGTGCCCGGACTGGAGGGGTCCTTGCACCCATGTTGTACCTCCTGAAGAGCATCAGTCCACAAGCTCCCATGGTGCTGTGTGGCCTGTGCCCACTGCTGGGTTCTGCCCTTACCCTCCTGCTGCCTGAGACTGCCAATAGGCCCCTGCCTGACACCATTGAGGATGTGGAGGGCTCCAACCTCAGGTTTGACACACCCACTTTTAGACTGCTGCTTTGCAGTTCATACAAACAGGCTTGTTGCTACATGCAAAAAACAAAAACAAAACTCCAATTTGACCTGAAGTGAAAGTGCCTCAACTTAAATGTTAAAATACAATACTGAAATCAGAAAAGATACAAACTAAAATTAAAGTGGCATCTACCCTTGTGTAAGGTTGTTTCCCTCTTTGTGTCTGTCAGAGCGCAGTTTTGCATGGAATGATAACACTGGAGGAAAGGCGGAAACAATGTTGAAACAGTTTCATTTTGATGCACTATTAATGTTCTGAATATTAACACTACAGCTGTAATATTGACTTATGTGATATATTCCAGAATGTGGCTATATACACAACATTTTATTTCTTGGTTGGAAACAGGAATTATTGTTTATAATGATCACACATTTACCACACCACAATTAAAAAAAAACTCCTCATACAGGTTGATGAGCACTAGTGTTGATGCAGATTTCTTGTTATTATTAAAGTTTTGAAGAATTTGGGGATTGAAAATAGTTTTTTATCTAAAGTCTAACAATACAAAATGTTTGAATCTTTTTCTCTGTCAGTGAAGAGGAAGGTGGCATGAAGCCAGTCATCATTGAGACATCTCTGAGGAAAACAGATGTTGTCAGCAGCACCAGGACAGACTGATGAATGACAACAGTATGAGTCAGTGTTTTTCAGGACTATTCCACAAGCAAATGGCTACGTTTTAGTGGAACTCAACATTAGAATTTGTTTTTACTGATCTAAATGTGACTTTATGTTATTCTGAATATTTAAAGAAACTACAAGGAGCTGTAAACTGGTTATGAACTGGTTGTTACTCTTACATAATGAGTAATCTTGCACAAGCGACACATACCTCATCAGTATGCACCTTGCAGCTTTCACATCCAAAACAAATTCTTGTGATATCAAGTTTAAGATTTTTTTCAATTTAAGGAAAATGCAGTCCTCTTTCAAAGACACACTAACATTCTTGTCCACTAGGGCCACCAAAATCAAAACAAAATGAAAGTTTCTTGTTGTTGCTTTAAATTGTGTCTTTACATTCTTTTCGTTTGTTTTTATACTACATCTTTGCTTTTATTCTACTGTGTTAAATATTAGTTCATGTTTATCAGTGGAGTAAAATAACTCAATTTGAGTGTTATATTATGTTAAGAATGACATTTTGGTGCTGTATGCCATGGCAGATTACAAGACGCAATGAAAACATATTTTTACAGAAACAGCTTCATTTTAGCTGTTAGAGCACAGATTCAAGAATTTTAGGTAACATACTTTAAATGCATACACAACCTTTATAATGACATCATTGTTGGTTCCATTTTACAGGCCCTAAAACTGCATTAATTTATTACCTTTAGATTTCTTGGGGCAGCAGAGCGAGCTGTGGACACAAAACAAAGTATTACACCTTCTAAAGCTATTTTGCAGATTCACAAGTACTGTACTATTTACTCATCCTGTATAGTAGAAGATATTTGTAGTCGTGTTTCTGGCCCCCTGGTTGTTTAATATCCACTGTTTATAAACTATGAGGAGCAGTTCTGTCTCTTCACCTGCCTAATGCTCAATATGTTTATGTTTTTATGCTCAGCAGGTAGTATTTGACTGTTAAGAGTTTATCTGTGGGCAAAAAGCAAAACAAAACTGTGTGCCAAAACAGGCAGACATGGAGCAAAGGAAAACTATGTGGATGAAAGCTTCATTTGGATACATCTCTACAAGTGACATGTATACATATTTCATATGTCATCAACATTAAAATTGATAACTGG
>KV751333.1:955951-969273 GCA_001698575.1 Mola mola | reverse complement strand
TTACTGCACAAACTTTCACTTGAATTCAAGGATGATTAGAAATGTTGATTTTTTTTATCCATGTCTAAAGTATTGTAATCCACCACAAGCTTTTGTGATATTTAGCCTAGGGTGATTGTCATTACATCATGTGACCAAGCTCTCCAACAGTCCTTTGTACATTTGTGTGAAAACAGATTCTACTGTAATTTCTCACTGGAGTCATACATGTCAATTCAGTGATCCTTTCCATTTCCACATGCAGGTACAACTGCATGTGATGTACCCTAAAAGGGACATAGTTGATCTAAGTGGTACTAATATAAAAGGTACAAATAAGTTCTAAAAGGTACAGTGTATCAGGTACCAGATCTGGGGGATCCAATAATGTAGAGACAACAGGGAGCGTTCTCAATTGATAGTCGTCTTAACAATAGTCAAAACCAGGAATTCAAAATTTGCAGAAGTACAGCATAAGGCAAACTCGGTAATCGAAACACGGAATATAGATCGGACACAAAGAGACTCACAAGGATTAAATGCTGGAATGCTCGCTGGGAAGACAAGACAATCTGGCAAAGGAGGAAGGGAACACGGGGTTAAATACACAAGGGAGGGGAAGACAACTGGACACAGGTGGGACACATTAGGGAGAAGGAATAATCAGACACACCTGGGGGACAAGACTAAACAGGAAGTGGGGAATAGACACAGGGGAAACACTGACTGACCCTAACAGACAGACACTTTACACTAGCGGACCCTGACAGTAACCCCCGACCCCTTATGGCCGACACCTGGCGGCCTAGAACCCAGACGGTGCGTTTTCAAAGTCTCTTATGAGCTGGGGGTCCATGATGTCCTTGGACGGAACCCAGGGGGGGCCCATAGCCCTCCCAGTCCACCTAGTACTGTGTTCCTCATCCCCTGCGTCTGGCTGCCAGTATGCGTCGAAACGTATAGACTGGTTCGCTGCGGGGAGGTGGTTTGGAGGCTGGGACGAGGGCACTCTGACCGGCTTCACCTTGCTTACGTGAAATGAGGGGTGGACTTGTGAGGACCTAGGGAGTTTAAGTCTAACAACAGAGAGGTTAATAACTTTTGACACAGCGAATGGACCTATGAATCTCAGAGCTAACTTACGTGACTCATCGCGGTTTGGCAAGTCGAGAGCCAAACCCTCTGACCAGGGCGGTAGCTGGGAGCTGCTTGCCTCCTTCTGTCAGCTGTCTTCTTGTAGGCTGTTGATGATTTAGTGACGAACCATAGCTGCTGCGGACGAAGGTTTACCTCTGGCTCTGTATCCGGAAAGAGGGAGGGTTGGTACCCGAAGACACACTGGAATGGGCATAAACCAGTGGATGAGGAGGGGAGGGTGTTGTGGGCATATTCCACCCACAAGAGCAGTTTGGTCCAACTTGAAGGGTCCCTGATACAAGGCAGGGCAGTCCGGTCTCTAGATCCTGATTCACCTGTTCCGATTGACCATTAGTCTCTGGGTGGTAACCAGAAGTTAGACTAACTGTTGCGCCAATCAGCTTACAGAAGGCGGGATAGGATGTTTCTTGGAAACCCATGAACGTGGAAGACATGGTTCAACATAGTTTCTGCTGTTTCTTTAGCAGAGGAATAAATTTTGCCATTTAAAAAAAAAAAGAAATCAACCGACAATTTATTACCATCAGAAGGGGGTAGGCCGGTGACGAAATCTAAAGAGATGTCCGACCAGGGGCGCATTGGTACCGGGAGCAGCCGGAGAAGTCCGACGGGGCGTTGATGGGAAGTCTTGCTCTGGGCACACACACGACATGCTGCGACATATTCTACTACCTCCTTACGCATGTCTGGCCACCAGAAGCGTTCTTGCAACCTGGAGACAGTTCTGCACACCCCAGGGTGACAGGAGATTAGAGCGGTGCGTGCCCAATTAATCACCAGTGGCACAGGAGCCGTCTTAATTGCGGCAGATCAAACCTTGCAGAAGGCGATGAAGTGACTCAAACGTGCACAGTAAATGCATCTTTCACTCTCCGCTGTCTCTCAAGGGGAGTGAGACGGGTCCGGCCGATTTGCATCGCTTCTACTGGCTCATTTGCATATTCCATTTTGTCGGGTCGGATTGGGGAGACGGTTTGCGGCTGGGGAGAGGAGAGATGTCCCCGTAACTGGGTGGCAGGAGTAAATCGGACCGGCTCTTGCTGTGTTCGGAGTCTCCGACGTTCCACGAGTCTTTTATCCATCTTCGAGGCCAAGTGGATCACTGCCTCCAGATCCGCTGGCACATCCAGCGGAGCCAAATGGTCTTTCAGGGTTTCAGATAAGCCGTTCAGGAACACGTCAATTAATGCTAGTTGATTCCAGCCGCTGTCTGCCGTGATGGTGCGGAACTCGATCGGTAATCTGTTACTGAACGTTTGCCTTGTCTTAATACCAGTAATCTAGCCGCTTCTCTACCCGGGAAGGTGGACTGAAAGATTTGAATAAACGCCTTCAGGAATTCCGACAATGAGTTGCATATGGGAGATTCAAGGGTCCACTCAGCCGTAGCTCAAGACCTGGCTCGACCAGATAAGAAATTATGAATGCCATTTTAGCTCCATCGGAAAGAAAGGCGGGAGCATTGAATTCAAAGTGCATTTCGCACTGCGAAATAAACGAACGACAATCTCCAGAGTCTCCAACAAAGCGTTCTGGGCTGGACAGATGGAGAGAGTGTGACCTTACGGGAGAGACAGGAGATTCAGCCGCCGCTTCTGCTCCCTCGGGGAACGCCGGCAGTTGATCGATGATAAAATTCAATTGGGCCGATAAAGTCGCGCACGCCGACTCGTTGCGCTTCGCAACTTCAAACAAATCTTGCCGGACTAAATCGAGTTGCTTTTCTTGTCTACGAAGGCGTGCGCCTTGTGCCTTCAGGGCTGAGCGAATTGGCTCTGACTCTGCTGGATCCATTTCTGGCACAATTGTACGATCAGGTACCAGGTCTGGGGGATCCAATAATGCAGAGACACACAGGGAGCTTTCGAATTCAATAGTCGTTTTATTAACAATGGTCAAAACTACGAATTCAAATTATGCAAAAGTACAGATTAAGGATAAGGCAAATTCAGTAATCGAAACACAGAATATATATCGGACACAAAGAGACTCACAAGGATTAAATGCTGGAACGCTCGCTAGGTAGACAAGACAATCTGGCAATACGGAAGGGAACACAGGGGTTAAATACACGAGGGAGAGGAAGACAATTGGACACAGGTGGGACACATTAGAGAGAGGGAATAATCAAACACACCTGGGGGACAAGACTAGACAGGGAGTGGGGAATAGACACATAGAGATTTCAAAACAAGAGGGGAAACAATGACTGACCCTAAGAGACAGACACTTTACACTGGCAGACCCTGACACAGTGTACATTGTACCTTTGGGAGTACCAGCCCAGTGACAAGCCCTTGGACCCTTAAAGGTACAAATTTAGCACATTATTTTTGATAGTGTGGGACACATTTGACATCCTGTCACTGAGACCACATTCTGAGGTGGTTCTGGCCACATTGTGTTCACATTTATACAACAGTGTGAAGGCAAATGCGTTCCTGGACACATTGAATGACCACCTACTTCAGCGATTTCCTAAGCGTATACCTCCTCATTTGTGCGCCAACTGAATCATTTTAACTTCATGAAATTTCATAAAGCCTGTAGAGGTATATTAGGTTGATCTTCATTTGGTTGACTTGGTTTTTCTGGAAGAGACCAAAAATAGATGTAATATGTATTATTTTGACTCACCTGCAAAACTACTGCTTTGTTGTCCAAACACAGGAAGTGCTCTTCTTTTGTTTTCTGGCAGCATGCAGACACTGAGTGAAATGCTTCCCCCTCTGGAAAAATAACAGCTACACATTTTGGCTTTGCAAACAGAAATAATAAATATGCTTATTTGCATATAGAGCAGAACACTGGTTTAGGTGAGTAAGGTTAGTTTTTTCTTTCTGATTTTTGTTAACCTTTATTTTTGAAATGTTTAAAGTAATATTCACCCTTTTTTTTGTTTTTCAGAGTATGGCTTTTTCCTTAGTATACTGTCTAACATTGTGTGTTTATTCAGTCTGTTGGCATCCTTTGCCTTGATGCCTGTGCCCCATCACACCACAGCAAAGAAGATGGTGCTTGTCACAACAGACTGATAAATCAGGAGCATCTGGTTGCATAAGTTGAAGGACCTGAGCCTCCTGAGGAAGTGGAACCGGCTCAGGCCTTGTACATAACCTCTGTGTTGGTGGACCACTCCAGCTTGTTGTCCAGGTGGACTCTCAGGTACCTGTAGGTCTGGACAATTTCAACATATGTCCCATTAATGCTGACAGGAGAGGGTGGGGGCTTGTTTCACCTGAAGTCCACCACCATCTCCTTGGTCTTCTTCATGTTCAGCTGCAGGTGGTTCTCGTCGCACCATTGCACGAATCGGTCCACCAGGTTCCTCTACTCATCTTCCCGTCCATTCTCCATGCACCCGACTATGCCCATGTCATCTGAGAATTTCTGCAGATGAGACGACTCAGTGCTGTATTGAAAGTCAGAAGTGTAGGTGGTGAAGAGGAAGGGGGACAGCACAATTCCCTGGGGGGCCCTGATGTTGCAGATCAGACGTTTCATACACACGGTGCTGTAATCTGACAAACTGCAGTCTGCCTGTCAGATAGTCCGTGATCCATGCAATCAGATTAGAATCCACCCGCAAGTCCTCCAGCTTTGCCTTCAGCACCCTGGGCTGGATGGTATTGAAGGGGCTGGAGAAGTCAAAGAAGGTGATGCGGACAGTGGTGTTGGGTCTGTCCAGTGCGCAGCAGACAGATGATAGACAATCTGCAGCTAGTCCTGTGATGGGCACACCAGTGGTCTGAGATATACAAGGAGCAGCCTCTCCATGACCTTCATAATGTGGTAGGTCACTGCTATGGGCCTGTAGTCGTTCAGTGCAGTCGGACGACTCGTCTTGGGCACTGGGACCAGGCAGGATGTCTTCCACAGCACTGGTAGTCTCTGGAGGTGCAGGCTCAGGTTGAAGAGGTGCTGGAGCACTTCGCTCAGCTGGCTGGAACACGACCTCAGCACTCGAGGGCTGATACCGTCCCGTTTTCAGAGATTACTGTTACACAGTTTACCAATTTACACAGTACCCCAACTTTTTCGGAATTGGGGTTGTACATTATATATCAGCTAATGGCCATGGAAGCAGTGTTAAAAGCTGAATAGTTATTGTACTAAAATGTAATTTGTTTTATTTATTTTGTAATTTACAAAAATAGTTGTTTATACCTAAAGGTGCTCAAGAAGTCTCATAACTTTGAAAATGACACAATTTAAATAAGATGTGCAAATACTATATAAAATCTACTCTCTTCATTCATACGACACATTTTAGACTTCCTTTTAATAGGCTGTGCTGAGCATCTTGACGACTGTATCAATATATCATATGCAAGCAGACTTTTCCTTTTTTGCTGTTGAGCTGTTCTTGTGCACAGCGGACAGCTGTGTCTCAGTGGGTAGAACACATAGACCCCTGCAGTCAACATATCTGACAGTCCTTGGGCAAGACACTGAAACCCAAATTGCTCCTGATGCTGCACCATTGTGTGTGTGTGTGTGTGTGTGTGTGTGTGTGTGTGTGTGTGTGTGTGTACATCTGTGACTGGTTTCTTAACTCCCAGCTTTTATAATACTAGGTGGTTAGCTATACAGTCTACAAAATGTGTTATTTTATTTATTTTGCTGTATAGATTTTTTTTAATTCAAGAAATTCTTCACACTTTATTTACCACCAATCAAGGCCCTAATTATAATTTAGAGAGGGTGGGATGCAATCCCACAACAACTTTAATAAAAATCAAACAAAATTGTTACCGGTTCTAGTATTGCAGCTTTTTATGCTTATGCTTAGAGGTGGCAGATGACATGGAGATGAATGAGTGATGGTTATAAATGAATGACACCACAGCTATCTAATCCTATGTAGCGCGCCCTGTTGGCTTCCATATACTGTAACAATGGAGTAGTTCGGGTACTAACGGGTGTTAACTCCCGCAAAAATTGTACAAATCTCATCCATTTAGATTTATCCTCAATAGCTGTTCTTCGTGCGGACAGAAGATGGCGCTCCTGTGTTAAATAAAAAACATAATATGTCCTACCTGTCATACAGCCATTTTTGACAAATAGAAAAAAGTAAACAACAGAAATATACAGAACAGAAACGAAAACATAACAGAAATATAGCAATATAGGTCATCTACGACCTGCAACAAAAATCTCAAATTTACACCTTTAAAAATGTCACTTTGGAATGTAACAACTGACTTGAAGGATACTTTTGATCCTCTTCTGTATCCTCGTCATACTTTGTGTTTGTAGAATATAAATCTAAAAACTGCAAAAAGTCCAATGTCTGAAGGATTTTTCTGAATATCTGTATAAAAAAAACCCGTGAACCTCGTGGCTTTACGAAACATTTTAGTGGAAGAAATCTATTTTCCACGCGCACCACTTCTCTCTCCTCTCTCCACCCATCGCCTTTTGTTGATTGGAAGGTGGTCCTGTCAGTCATCGGAGTAGGCCTGTTATGCTAACTTCACTTGCTCCTCAAAAGCTCTTAAAGCGAAGTGTTGGTACATTCATTTATTGCTTTGTTTTATCTTGTTGACTGCAACAATGTAGTGAGTATAGTAACATAGCGACAGTTACTTTTTTAAATATCAAAGTACACAATTTAATCAATTTATTTATTTGGTATAACGTCAATATTGTTAGTAAATTAAAATAAAATGATCCCCCCAATTGCTATAAATTAACAATTCTCTTTAATCTCCCAATATTGATTAAACTAATAACAAATAAAGCATTATTGGTCATGCGCTTGACGCAATTCTTCTTATTTCTCGGTGTTAAGATATCCATCTAATACATTTTTTCCGACAGCTCGTAAAGGTAGTAGTGTTTTCATCGTGACCCTGCACAGCTACGACGAGCAGTACGGAGGCGTCGGGGCAACCACAGCGGCGCAGCCTCTTTCACTGCCACAGAATTAAATTAGAACGGACATGGAATACAGTGCCGCGGATTGTTAGACGCGTCTGAACTGGTAAGAGACGCTATTTTCCATTTTACTCATCTTGCTGCTTGCTCGTGTCGCTAAAGCCTAATGGATCACCTAGATTTTTCATCTGGCGTCGCCGTTACTGACATTTCTTGAACCCAAAGGTGCTTAGCGGGTTAGCTAGCTGCATCTTTCTCCAAGTCCTCTATAGAGAGAAGCTGTCTGGTTGAGGCAGCGGCTGTATTTAATACGATCCCGTGTGTTGTCATTGAAACACACACACCAGCACACATCTAGCATTCTAGCCATCTAGCGGGATGAAGAAAGTGCCCGATGCTAATTGGACAAATAAGTTAACCGCGTGTATCGCCACATCAGGCTTTTTCTGCCCTCAGACCATGTTGACGCATTGGTTTTTGATCTTCTGTTCGGTTTTTTACCATGCCGCCGCCTCCTCCTCCTTTCCTGTTCTCTAGCCACTTACTCACACCACCACCACCACCATCATCATCATCATCATCATCATCATCATCATCCTCCTCATCCTCATCAGCATCTTTTGTTGATGCTAAGGGGAAACAGACGAAGGTCACAACCCCACATGCCTGATAGGCATGCATCCGGGATGTATTCAGGTTCCTTCGCATGGAATAGGGAAACCACAGTTAACTTTGTGGAGCAGCTTGCATTCCTTCACATGAGAAGATGTGTGATGATGCGCTTTCTCTTCCTTGTTGGCTTGTTTTGTCCCTCCTGGTGGGTAACGTGGTGTTTGACATCTGTTCCCCCATTCTGAATTTTTCTCAGTCAGGTGCACTGCACTTGACGCCCTCCTCTTCCCCTCTCTGGCTCTTTTCCTTTGTGTAATCAGGATTAGTTTCTCTTGTCCTCACTGTCATTTTAAAATACAAAAAAGTGCAGCCTTCCATCCGTACCCATTAAATCTAGTCCAGCTCTGAACTGCAGCTGTTAGTGCCACAAATTGTGATTGACATGAGTGTAATTGAGGATATCATTTCCTGCTACTATCAGCACCCCCAAAAACACACACACACACACACACACTTTCGAGGTGGCAATTTGTTGTTTTTAGCAAGTGATTAATCCTATTCATTTTTTTTTTTGTTTAAATCCTTCTTCAATATTTGTGTTAAATGTGTCACTTTTGCTGTGAAATTCTGTATTGGAGATGTCCCCATGAGATTGACAGCTTTTTGTAGAAAAAGTCTGCTGTTTTTTTTCATCTCCGTGCAATACAATAGTTGAGGTGTGAATCACTGATGAAAGTTCCTTTTGCCAGGCCCAATGAAACTGAAAGATTTAAACAGCTTTCACATTCTCTGTGAAACAATGCTGAAGCACTGCTTCTCAATCAAATTTCCCCTCTGCCGCTGAGTGATAGACGGATACTTTGTGCTGGCAGGGTTGTCATGCAGAGGTGAAGAAGTTAGGAAAGCAGCGCACTGGAGACCTATTGCAGCAGGAGACAGGCAAACAGGTACAAGTTGCTCTTTCAATGTGGATAAGTTGTCCCAGGCTTTGTAATGAGCTTTGGAAACTTTATAATGCTCTGCTGCTCGTTCCTTCGTACCCTCTATGAACAATGGTAAGGTAGTAGCGGTAAGGCAGTTTGATTAAACACAAGCTAACACTGGGATATACATGTTTGCAATAGTCAGGCCTCGGGACAGGAGTATGAAATAGACCCACTTGAAGGGACGTTTACTCTTACCTTGTAGTTAATGTTGGATGGCCTAACTAATTTTCCATTTAATATGTTACTTGACACATACAGTACAGATCTCAGGGGCCCCACTCTGATGTTCTCTACCTTTTTTTTTTTTTTTTTTAAATGTTCTTCCCTGCACTACATAATCTTCCTCAAGCTTGAATGAAAGTTTGAGTCTACGTATTTTGCTCGGTTTTATTTGTTGAACAATAAAGTCCAGGTCTCATCTCAACCGGTTGACGTGCACTTTTCGCTTTCAGTGATGGAACAAGAACTATTTTTCTGTAGTTGAGGAGGAAGTTGTGTCTGCTGTGGTGTTGGTGCATTAGCAGAGCAGTTTTAAACCTTTATTGGCTTGTAAACCCAAAAAAGGCTGTTACAGGTTGTGGCCTCAGTGTGGACAATGATTTTCTCCTTCTAGATCGTTTGTTTACAGATATGATGGGCTAAAATTCTGAAACACATGTTAATCTTTGTAATAACTATAATAATGAGAGTATTTTGCAATATAAAGGGAATAAAATTGATGAGAAATTAGAAACAATAAACAGAACAGAATTTGTTTTCATCGTAAAACAGTGGCCATGCTTTGTTTTGTTTTTTTTCTAACATTTTCCAAATTGTCACCTTTACTTTCCTCAATGCAAGTCTTAAGAATGAAAATAATCTGTAACATGACATGTTTGAGCTTGAGCTGCTCCCAGAGAGCTGGCAGCATGCAGGGTAGAGCTCTAATCCTCATCATTTTGCATATTTATGTAAAAGCTGAACAAAATTCCCATAAGATATAAGCTTTCACCCGCCCCCCCATGTGAATCCTGGTGATGACGATGGTTGCTATCATCCTTGCTGAAACTCATTATCAAGTGAAACCAGTGACTAATTATTTAGAAATCAAGAAATTTGAGAAAAGATGAATTTACAATGAAAATAGTTTAGTTTTATCTCTCACCATACAGTAGAGTTTGATCAACAGGGGATTTTCAATGGCCGATATAACACTGACTGGCTAAATACTATAACATATACTGTACATAATACTAACTGATGAACACTATTTAATGAGCCAAAAAATAACTTTAATAACATTTTTTTGACTTGAACTTCAAAGAAATGAAAAAAATCAATCTGGAAAAGCAGACTAACTTCAATAAAATCTAAGATGGGAGTGACTTTTATTATTTGATCCGTTAATTCCAGTTTGAAGGTTTACTGGTAGAGACTGTACTGCCGTGGGCTCCAGTTGGAGCTGTGTTCAGCCGATACTGTTAAACTAAAGTATCCTGTCAGTAAGACCAGTAAGACTTGCTAACTGAAGTGGGTTAAGATAAATATTAGAAAAGGCAGAACACTCAGATATTGATTAAATTAATTACATAATCTTACTGTAATACAGAATTTAAAACCAGGAAAATACATCACTTACACCATATCAGTATATAACAATATCCAATATATCTGATAATATATATTCTTATATCACCACTAGGTTATACTGTGTAATGTATATATGGCTCAGCCTTTGCAAGTATTATATCAAAATCCCAAATTCTACTATTATGATGGGCTCACACTTGACATGTCGAGTTCCAGTTTGCTCTAAATGATTTTTAGTCTCTGCATGGAAAGCTCAGTCTTTCCATTCTGCTGCTTGTTAAATCAAACCCAGAAGATTTGAGTCTTTCTCCATGAATGATCAGATGAACCCCCTCCTTGTCATTAGCTAAAGTTAAAGAATGGAAGAAGCAGGCCTCTCCTCTGAGGGAGGCTCCAGTCCAGGAGTTGATGTCATGCTTGTTGTGGGTCAAATGGCCCTGGCTTGGGCGATTTGGACTGAGAACCCAGAGAGACGCCACAACAGTGTTGCTCTTTGTGTCATGCTTTCAGTGGAGACGGATGAAATGCCTCTTTCTTCTCCCTGCACTCGGTGGCTGAGTCATGATGTCGGCAGGCTGAAATGGAGTTATTGTTACATATGAGTAAATGTTGAACTACGGATGAATGCAGGCTATGATTCAGCCGGTGGGGATGCACGCTGACATGTGAGAGCAGAACTGCATATCACAAGATCGCCCCTGAACATCATTAAAAACTCAAAGGTTTCAATGTTGGATTTCATGGCATTTTACATGATCCATCAGTTCCATTTAAAAAAAAAAAAAAATGTTTAAGAATGAAAAAAATGGGTCTACTGGGTCCCTGTAGTGGGGAGCACATGCTGACTTGCATTAAAAATGATCAAAACAGTGCCCGTGGAGAGGGGGTGTTTCTTCAAGTCAAATAGCAGGAGCCGTTTGTTGTATAGGGCGGCACAGTGGTGCAGTGGTTAGCACTGTCGCCTCACAGCAAGAAGATTTTGGGTTTGATTCCCAGGTCAGGGCGTTTCTGTGCAGAGTTTGCATGTTCTCCCTGTGCCTGCGTGGGTTCTCTCCGGGTACTCCGCCTTCCTCCCACAGTCCAAAAACATGCAAAACTGGGGGTTAGGTTAATTGGTCACTCTACCTTCCGTAGGTGTGAATATGAGTGTGGATGGTTGTTTGTCTCTATATGTCAGCCCTGCAATGAACTGGCGACTTGTCCAGGGTGGCCCCCGCCTTCGCCCAAAGATGCTGAGATAGGCTCCAGCCCCCACGCGACCCCTAACGGGATAAGCGGTAGAAAATGAATAAATTAATGTTTGTTGTATGTCAAGTGCGACACTGAACCCATCACACGCTGACAGCATTGCACATGGCCCTCCATCAGCCCACCACCTCCACCTGCCACAGCGCGTTTTTGTGTTTGCCTATGCGTGCATTGGTTTCAAAAGTCAGATACTGTTCACTGACTGTGGCATTTCATCCTCTGAAAAGAATCACAATTGCTTATTTACATCTGGATTGCAGGCAAAGTATGAGCGCCAGTGAGTGTAGCTTTCTATCATATCCTGCTCAAATTTTGCCATTTTAATCATCCTTAATTTTTTTTTTCATGATCTTTCCAATCCCATTTAGCTCCCATTTAGCCGTTATCTAAATAAAATTCAATAGTGCACTGCAATGCCTAAGAAATCCTTTTAATTCTGCCGGCCTCCACCCAAACCGTAAGTTTATACTGTATCTGAAGCAGTGTCATGGCGATAGTAGGTTCCTAGAGCAGGTTTCCTCCATATGTCTGTGTAGCGGTCCAGAGAGTCAAGGCATCATGTGGTGGTGGAGAGTACTGATCCAAGAAAATGTAGTAAGTAACACATTCCAGCATAAATGATCAATACAGCAGCTTCATCAAACCGTTACTTGAGGGATAAATAGCTGATTTATACGGTACATTATTGAAATCACAATGTGAGTGCAGCATCTA
The DNA here is from genome assembly GCA_001698575.1 of Mola mola. Taxonomy (NCBI): domain Eukaryota; kingdom Metazoa; phylum Chordata; class Actinopteri; order Tetraodontiformes; family Molidae; genus Mola; species Mola mola. The sequence goes on along the minus strand of KV751333.1, from coordinate 957,124 downwards.
AATTGGAGGAAATTACTTTGATTGATCATTTAATTAAATCAAATAACTTAAATGAAAGGAATGAAAAGAAGAACAATTATACTGTTTGAGAATTAAGTGAAGACAGTCGTTAACTGGGACATGACGTTAACAAATTTAGGGATGGGTATCGAAACCCGGTTCCGAATTTGTCCTGGTTCCAACATTTCGATTTCATCGGAACCATTAAAAAAGACACGACATGAGTCTGGGTAAGGCTACAGCTGTACACTGCCATGACCATAACATTCTGAAGTCTGGCTTCATTTTGTTAAAAAGATGAGAAGTTGGACTCGTCACCTGCCACAAATGTCCTGCAAAGAAGGGTGTACTACAAATGTGGCAAATCACCTTGGCCGGGTGCACGGTGTAACAATGAATGAGTGCGCCAGCTTGACGTGTTGCACCGAATTCTCTCCTCCTCCGTCATCCTCTCAGCTCAGCTAACAGTCAGCACCTCCTCATTTAAGCTTTCTTTAAGGAGACAGACTAAATTGTTAGCGGAGGATGAAAAGATATTCAGAATAATGATATTCTCCCGTCTGTCTGTCAAAATGTGAGCGATGAGTGCAGCAATCTGTGGGAACAGGCAAGAAGTGCTTCAGGATCAACCCCTTCATTAATAGCAGCAGCGATACAGCAGTGTCCACCTCGGTTTGAAGAAGCTGGAGCTTCTTTTTTGACAACCTAGCTTCTTAAATAACATTTAAAACACTGCTGGATTGCTAGCTGCCACTGCTTCTTCACTTTGTCTCGCTCATTTTGTTTCACCACGAGTCATAATATCAGCCTGTTGTTAAAAGAGCCACACTGTATTATTGTATTTGTGAACAAAGAGTATTATGATTGAAACATAAAATTTAATAACAGGAACCAAATTAAGCAGTGACTGTAACTTTTATTGAGTCATTAGACTCTCTTAAATCAGCTGAGAATGTGAATATGTTTTGATATGATTCAATTTGTGGAAAGTCTTCAATCTTTTTTTTTGTAGGAAAAAAGCATGTGTCATTTTTTGACCCCGACCCTCAAGAATTGAAAACTGGAACCGAAATCGATCCGAATCGAAAAGAAGAATCAGAATCGGAATCAATAATATTCAAACAATACCCAACCTTAAACACATTACAACTCAACATCTGGGTTTGTAAAATG
>KV751333.1:929325-955888 GCA_001698575.1 Mola mola | reverse complement strand
AGATGGCGCAATCATTACATGAAAACATCAGAGAGAAACAATTGTTTGAACAATTGAGAAATGCACTGAACAGAATTTTGTTACTCTTTATGTCTCTTCAGCAGTGTTGTTTTTAAGGCTGAGTGCCAGTGGAAATGTGTTGCTATTAGATCATAGCTATTGCTTAAAATTTGGCACTGATACCTTACATCAAGGAATACATAATTTAAATTTCATTTTTTTAAATTATAAAAAAGCTGAGTTCTCAAATGTTACTGTTATCCAGACACAAGTGGCAGTTTATGTTGCTGTTTTTACAATGACTAAATCGATAAAGGCCCTGTTCCAATATTGTAATTGATTTTTGTTACCGCATACTTAATTGTTTTAACTAGGTTTATGTAGCACATTTAGATTATATTCTACAGTTGAACAAGTTATTTTTTCCATTTTTCCTATTTTGTTGAGTTGTGACTAAAGATATTCTTAAATATTGCAGATGATGCACATATTGCTATTTTATTTTTTTTATATAATGTTTTTATTTTTCTACAGGTTTTTATTTTATTTTTATAAAATTTTATTTTCCACAGGAAGATAATTGTCAAAAATTGAGTCTAGAGTTGAGCCTCAAGCATGTGGAATGTTGCATATTCCTTCAAATAAAAGAATTGTCAATTTTGGATACTGTAATATCTTAGTAATGATAATAGAGTGTTAATAATAACTTAAATAAATAAATTAATAATTAATGCTACACTATAAAGTGTAAACTGGTCATGGAACATCTTGACTTTAACAGCACAGGGGCTGTCCACTGAATGTCTGAGCATCTTATCACTCAGACACAAGTTGCAATCATGTGGGCGTAATTCCCTCCACCGTAGGGATGTGGTGGACAGTGCGCTTCATCGATTAATTATAAATGATATGTCTACCATGGTTGCAAAAGTGTTTTTGAGGCGAAAACAAAGGAGTTTTCTGTATGTATGTTAATGGCTTAGAGAGTTTTCAAACATAATTAACTGGCTGTGAATTTTTCAGCTGCATCTCATGTCATGTGCAAGTTACAAGAGCAATACTTTTCACAAAAAAGCCACCCTGTGCTGCACATGGATGATGCTGTTTGAGAAACTGCCAAGCCAAAGAGCTGAATTTAAATGTGTACTTTCTAAATTCACTTCATGTACACAGAAAGTGTGCACAGTAGACGATTGTCTGCATGAAGAACTCTTAATACTCCTCTGAGTATTAACCTCATCGCCACTATGTGCCAGACCCTGTTACAAAATTCAGTTACGGCCAGTTTCCACTGCAGTATAGTAAAGACACATGAACTCTACCTGTCTGCCCTCTGTTGTGCCTCACTCTGTTTGACTGTGCATCTTGATTTCTCTGCATTGTCGACGCAGCTGAGAGGTGCTGACAAAGGAAATTATTCCTGGCAGTGTTATCACGCAGGCACATCATACTCAAGCCATTATCGTCACAGAGCTAGATGTTCAGTGAGCCCTGTCATAATAAGCTAGAGATGGTATTTTTACTATGCTCATTACCTCCATGAAGGAGTTTATGTTTTTCCTTTCTATGAATTTGTTGTCTGTATGTTTATTTTTTGTTACAATTTTGTCCTGATCAAGATCTGGATCCAGGAGAGGTTTCTGTAGCATTGGGCAAAGGGTGTTTGAGGTTTTAAGTTGAAAAGTGTTCAAAAAATTAGGGTATATCACCTCTACTTTTACCAAATGTTTGCATCTTGATTTAAATCCAGGGATTTGTATTGATTGACAAACAACAAACTCTAGGTTCTAATAGGGGTGAATAACGAATAGGTACTGTTTCCTAGCAAAAAGAGGTAGAGACAGAGACCAAGAGACATTATTATTACTATTATTACTACCACCATTTTGTAGGTAAATCATTGCACTTTCAGGAGTATTTCATATTTGACATATCTTCAGCTGTTCCAGAGATATATACAGAAGAATGCATTACATACTTGAGCTGATACATAAGCTACAGTGCTATGAAAAATGTCTTGAATTGGCTTGTGAATGTCAGTAGGGTGCAAACTATACATGACAATGAATTTTTGGTGAATATCAAATAATGAGATATATTAAAATAAAATCCACAATACTGCATTCATGAAATTTTGTTTTTGTCAATGGCTATTCATATCATCAAAAATCCAATTCCTAGACATGTGTTCACATGTGTTTGTGGAGTTGGGGCAATTGTTCAGCCTGACAGATGTTTATGATATCAGATTGGATTTGTTTTAAATTTCTATCGGTGTTGCACACAGATTTAGAGGCTACTGAAAATATTTGAAAGTATAAGATTAATTACATCATTAGGGAAGTTGTAGCGTATCAAAACAGTAAGCAACAACGTGGCACTGAATGATATCAAACCAACAACATTGAACAAGGGCAACCATTTACAGGAGGGAATATCAGAGAATGTCTCTCTCTCTCTCATTTTTGTGCAAAATGTGTGTGTGTGTGTGTATATGTATATGAAAAATTTAATGCATAAAATCACATTTGTGATGAGAGGATTATATTCTAACAGGGATCACATAATGACATTGCTTGAAATGACATTCACAATAATAGTAGATCATAACCCCCCCACCCCCCTGCCTGAAGTGCAGGAGTTTCCCTAGCTCAATGTCCCTCAGGGTGAACGCTGTGGGAATAACATCATTTTTCGCTCTCTCATCCTACACAAAAGCTTATCACTGTTGAGTGTGACGTGTTCACTGGTGATTTGAAACAAAGCCTAATTTTTGCTTCCACTGTTAATCACCTGGAACATCCCTCTCTGGTATAGTGTAGACGAAGAGAGACAGTGCAGCAAGGGTCCATTTTAATCCACTCTTCAGCAGTGTCTTTCAGTCAGCCTCTCAGCAAGGGCTCACTGGCGTCCTGACCTGTCAATCAGATCACATCCACCTTGACTCATGGGAATGGGGATGAAACATTTAGAATTTAATTAGTACTCCAGCACGTCATATCTTAAAAACACATGAAAGTAAATGTAAAAATGTAAATGTCCTGTATTTATATAGCGCTCTTCTAGTCATTGTTGACCACTCAAAGCGCTTTACACCACAGGTTTTGCATTCACCCATTCACACACACATTCATACACTGGTGGCAGTGACTTCCTTGCAGGCGCCACCTGCTCATCAGGAGCGTTAACCATTAACACACACTCATACACTGATGGCGCAGCATCAGGAGCAATTTGGCGTTCAGTGTCATGCTCAAGGACACTTCGACATGTTGACTGCAGGGTCTGGGATCGAACGAGGAACCTTCCGATCACTGGACGACCGCTCTACCATCTGAGCCACAGCCGCCCAGTGACTATATTATCACTACTGAATGACGCCACTGTCTGCAAGGTTCCTCTAAATCCATGTAAAGGCTGCAGCCTGCAGCTATAAGCTTTTCAAATGCAGCTATTATGGACATGGCAAAGTGCCCTACTTATTCTTTAGAGACTAACCTTGAAATGAACCAGAAGTGGGTGGCTGAGAGCGAGTTTTATGTTAAAGGCAAGGGGCACCTTAGCAGTGCAAAGGGAGAGCAGTAGCCCACCACCAGAGACTTGGGTTCATTTCTCAGCAGGGAATCTTCCCATTTAGCCCACACCCCCAAAGATCATGACGGGTTATGCTCACAGGTGAGAAGCCAGTGGGATATGACTGAAATTCTGCAGACCTGTTTGTCAACTTGTCTTATACTGGAAAGAATCTCAACAAGAGGGGAGTGAATAAAAAGAGAAGACAGCTATTTATTCAAAATTTGTTAATTTTTGCTTGATTGATTGCTCAGATATCAAACACCCTCTTTATAGTTGAAACATTAGTTTGTTTGTTCATTTGTTAGTTTTCTGCCACTCACCCGGATCAGGGTCACAGGGGCGACAGTCTGAAAAGGGACATCCAGTTGAAAAATAATTGTTTAAAAAAATCTTTTCTTGGAGCATTATGATGATACACAAGCACAACGACCAGTTCACTCGCCATCAGGCCGCCTCTCTGTTTCCACTATACCATAACAGCAACAACAAACAAGCACCGAGAGTAAAAACCAGCAACAGCACAAGAACGCTGATCTGTCCATAAAGCAAAAATCAGCAACAACACACCAGCACTAATATGCCACACGCATTGCAATACTGGTGAGCTCAATGTGTCAACAATATTAATGTGTGCAATATGCAGATTTTTTACGGATCTTTACACAAATAACGCTACTAAACGGGCATCATTATGACAACTGTGATAACCTCGTTCCAAAATGAATGGCATTATAAGTGTGCATGTTAATCAACAACGCACACTCTGAAAAACAACGACCTATACATATTTTTTTTTTGGTCTTTAAAAATGCAAATTCCCATGCAATGCACTTCACAGGGACCAAAAAGAGTAACAATGAAACATTCCTGGTTGGTGACTGGCTCATTGCCAATCCGTATGGGGAAAGCTAATATCCTAAACTTACTTTGACCAGTCCAGACACAGCATATCTGGGCATTTATTGTCTGGATACTGCAGTGGCAGCAGCAATAAATATCAATCTTACCCTGATGTCTGCATCATAGAATTCCAAACACAGCCTTTTTTTTCTGGGTTAGTGCTGATGAAGGGCCTTTCAGTTAACGTCCAAACTGTCCCAAATATCTCCATGAACATGAGTGACATGCGTCAGCCTATTATGAGTTGTGCATAACCATTACCTTTTCTGATGAAGCAGTTAAGACAGGGAGACTTGATCATGGTTAAATTACATTTTCAGAGTCTCTGAAAAAATTGCCCTTTTTTTTTTTTCAAAAAGTCCTTCGAGGAATGTATCTCCGTACCCTCACATTTTGGGGTGTTGATACTCAAAGTGTTGTCGGTAGGCCAAACATGCAGTCACAGTGTGTGTGATTGACATATTCCTCAGCCTGTCACTGTGTTTACAACATAAAGGAGCCTGCCTCTAGAAATGTTTTCCTTCATTTCACCATCCTTCCAACAATGTCACTCAAGCAGCTGCCTTATTGGTCTGTAAGGGTGCTCTAGACCTGCTCACCATCACTGTTTTCTTTTTTTTTGACGAGGTCGCTTTCTGCTGCGTGACTAACATTGTTAGGTTATGTTTTTAGTGTAGTTAATTTTAGTGATTTATGACAGTTATAATATGTTTTTTGTTCACTAATACAATAATACAGCATCGCTTCCTTAACATTATGTTTATAGTGCGACAATACATGGCTAGATAGCAGTCCAGCAGTGTTTTAAATGTTATCCAAGAAGCTGTCAGTAAATGAAGTTCCAGCTTTTCCAGAGTGAGCTGGAGTCTGCTGTGTGCTGTTTCACTGCTTCTGCTGCTTTAAGTTCCCACTCAGACACAGCATGTAAATGCTGACACTGACATTCAGGTTGCATTCATCGCTCACCTTCTGACGGACAGATGGGAGAATATCATCATTCTGAATGTCTGTGCGTCCACTGCTAACATTTTAGTCTCATCTCAATTACGAAAACATAACAAATATGACGAGGAGGTGCTGGCTTTTAGCTGAGCCGGGAGGACCGAAACACAGTGCACTCACTAATTGTTTTCATGTGCACCTGGCCAAAGTGTTTTGCCACTTTTGTAGTGCACCCTCCCTTGCACGAAACACATTCGTGACAGCCAGGTATTGCACTGTGAAGAGTCCAACTCAACATTTTTTTTAGCAAAATGAATCCACATTTTAGAGCGTTACGGTCATGACAGTGTACAGCTCTAACCTTACCCATACTCATGTCATGTGCAAAGTTCATTTAGGAATCGAGGAAATTAAAACTTTCTTAATGATTCCAATGGAATCGAAACTTTAGAATCGAATCTCAATGCCCATCCCTTATGACTTCAACGTGATGCTGTTGTGTGACGTGTTGCGTCAGCCATGTCTCTTTTGATTCCGTGAGGATGGTTCGCTGTGTAAACAGCCACACTGCATTATTAACACAAAGTTGGATTTTGTGTAAAGTGACAAGGGCGGAGAATTGGGGAACCTTCCATGTGGGAATGAGGCAGATTGTTTGCGTAAAAAGGGCTTGTGACTCTACTGGAGGGGAAATGAAAGAAAAAACAATACAAAGCCTGCTTTTTTTTTTTTATGATTTTTTTCTCATACAGTTCAGTACATGCAGTGCTGGTCTTCCTGCCCACTGGCAGTTCAACAAATTGAAGCTGGTGGATTCTCTATGTATTATGCTGTGTGTCCAACCGGGTTCACTAGCCTACTCAGCTGTCCCAGTAGCCAAGTGGCAGCAGCAGAATAACTGAGCCCCTTGTGCCTGTGCCACTCATGTGAGTTTTTTGTAGCTCAATGACTTTTCCCCTGCAGCCTCAGCACCATTATTTTTTATTGGAGGGAGATGCTGATGAAAAGAGAGTCAGCTCTCCCTCCAGATTCTGGGGCTTCCACAAACTCAAAGCAAAGTTTGCTGGGAGCCTGTTGTCATGACTGCGGCAAGCAACATGGAGAGAGCAGAGGAGAGGATGGTGAAAGCAAAGTGGAGGCAGACGTGTGGATCAGCCAAATGGCAATTTTCATGCTGGTAAAGAAGACTTAAATCACATGTTTCACTCACATACTGTGGTCAGCTCAAGTATTTAAGGACACCCCATAGTTCCAAAATAAACTGTAAACTATACCTGAAAAAGCGTTTTTTTTTTTTCACTGGCTAAGCAATGGAGTACAAATGGTAATTCACTTGCATCTCACTTTTATAGTAAAAGTACCTTCTGACCAATGTGTTCATCGAAGTGAGTAAATAACACCACAGATTTTCCTGGAAAAGAAGAGTGTGAAAACAGCTCTTCTTTCATCCTGTTGTCCTCATCTTTGATGTTTTCTCCCTCTGACTACTCTGGTGTGTCTTTTTGTGTTGTCTGTGCAGAGACACGTCACTATTTCCATCCACATTTCTGCCATTCAGATGTTACACTGTAAGACTTGAATTAGAATGGAGGGTTCGTAAAAATAGTATGTGGCACGTGTGTTTGTGTATTAGACTCATTGTGGGGACAAGATATGATTATGGGGGTGGGGGGCTCATTTACCTTATGGAAACAAAATGCAAGTACTCTTAACATAAATTAATCATTTTTAGCTTGAAGACTTAGTTTACGGTTCAACTAAGATGAGGTTGGGGAAAGGCTGGTAGTTTTCATGGTAATGGATTTAGTAAGTATCCAGGAAATTAGTCTGTGTCCTGTATCGGTCTTCTGCTAAAAATGTAGCTCTCCTTGACTAAGTGAACTGTTCAGTCTGGTGAGACCTAATTCTACCGTTGGCTGGATATAATCATGCAATAGACCCCCACATGTAAAAACCCCCATTGGCAGCTTTCCATGTGGGTGTCTGCTGTTGCAGAGCAAACGGGTGCAGCAAGCAGGCGCCTGAGCCTGTGTGCACATGCAGCATCACTACTGCTACGCTCCAGCAATTGGCAAACCCACAGAAAAAGATTAAATTAACAAGACATGACCTTTAAAGTCATGTCACAACTAATGGGTTATGACATAGCCGGCAGTGTTGAAAGCATGTCTGTTGTAAATAAAGGGCAGTTATGAGGTACGTCATGCAGTTAACCCCGGCCCTCTGTCTCACAGTGATTCCATTGTGAAAAGTCTGTCAGTCAAGGAACTGGCAGCTACTGTAAAGTTTATGTAGGGCTAATGAAGATTTTCGCTGCAAAGAAAAGTTACTACATAGTGGATTTGAGATATACTTTATGATTTTTCCTTGTCGTTAGGTTTGCAACTAAATCCCTAGCTGTAAAACATGGACAGAACCTCCAGGTTTGAGCCCTGATTCTTTATGGCCAGTAGGGGGCGTCTCAAAAAGTTTGATAGTCTATTGGCTTATAAGAAAATTACCCCATCTCCCATTAGATCTGAGTCTCAGTAAACTGTTTTATAATTAGTTTATGGTCCCACTTAAAGGGAAATACACAGTAAATCAGGATCAGCTTTGGACCATGGCTACCTTGTGAATGACAAATTGTAACCACAGATTCTCAGTCAGATCCAGTCAGGATATCCTGCTCACCTTCCCATTCAGAGAGCATCAGCCATTAGTCCAAACTCTAGGCACAGTGAGGTTACACTTGAACTGAATAAATTAACAATTAAACTTTTGATGTGTAGGCCAATGTTGCTAAAGCATTTTGGGTAAAAGTTTGCGATATCTGTTTTTGCAAGAAATTATGAATGACAGCAACCGGGACATGCAGCTGATATTCATGTTTTATTGAATTAGACAATGAATAATTGAGCATCTCTCTTTCGCTGCAAGGCCTCTGTTTCGGTGGCACACAAAGCAATGTGGAGGAAATAAAAACCCTGATACGCTAAAAAAAACAGAGGTATGACTTAGCACTCAACTCCACTCACACTCATTTGTAACATTGCACACTTAGAGATGAATTCAGCCATGTTTTATTTGCACATGAGAATAGCCTCATGTAGATACTGACAGCAGATGGACGGATTGCAGAATATGCTGGAGGAGCAGAACCAGCTGGGCACCACTAGCTGAGATTGTTTGCCAGGAGCCAACCTGCTGTCCCAAGTGCATACACATACATACCTGTGGTGTATTAACATGGACTGTTCAGAATGTGTCCACTTTTCTCATCAAAGGAAGCTATAGCAAATTCCACCTCATATATCTGTTTCAGGGTAACCCACAGGGCAGCAGATGTAACCATCTAAAAGCTAAAGTGTTGTTGTTAAATTGTTTATATCCATGTACAGTATATGACCTGATCCAGCTGTCTATTACTTCTGCTGTCATCTTTAAGCCGCAGGGCAGCATTATTGCTGCATGGCATTGTGAGAGGTCACACTGTAACTATTTCACTATGGGATTTCTCGGGTATGCCCCCTGATCTGTGTTTCTTTTCATCTTTCTTATGCCATGTACCGTATTTTCAGACTAAAATCACAGTAGATGAGGGATGTTTCAGCTATTTCCTAATCTGGCCGTTAGCGTGCCAGATCGCTGTTAGGTCAGACTCAAACATGATGTCAGATTAGTTATCGACATCTGGCAGCACTGTGTGCTGCTCATCCTGAAGTCTAGAGTCAGCTGGACTGCTTTACAATGTACCAGGGTACATTTTGTAGTTGGGTGTATGTTCAACAATGGTAGTTCTGCCTTTGACTCAGGTTCATGTTTTCCCACCCCTCGTCTTGACTTGGAAGGACAGGTTGGCTCTTTTCGTGTTCCACATATCAAGCATATCTGATCATCCGGCAGCCCAGATCCATTTGCTGTTACAGCAGGGAATTTTAAAGATACAACTTCTTCCATAGAAGGCTCAGCATATGCATTGTATTGCATGAGAACGCACTGAAAGTTTGACAGTGATGTATGGTCTTGCGAAGCGGAGGCCTATCCAAACTTCTCTTTATGACCTGTGGGGAAATCCACAAGAAGTTGAAGAAGAAGCCTTCCCAACTGCAGCCAGGATGATATCATAGTCTGACAATATTAGCATTGAAAATCCCCCTGCCACTTTTATATGACAGGCATTGCCTTACACCGCGGTTAACATGAGCACTATGCAAAAAAACACCTACAGAAACACCAAAGCTCTATGCTCTACTAAAATCAACTGACAATGCTGACAAATGCCTTTGTACCTCAACTTCCAACTTAGTCAAGGGCTAAGTCAGTGAAAAACGAGAGACATCAGCATTTTCATTGCAGCTGATATGAGGCCATTTTCCATGATAAAAAATCAGCGATTTTGGCCATTCTTCCATTTCATGCATTTCAACAATTTATGGGTAAATCAAGGTCAATGACTAAGGTTGATGAATCATTGTTGAATTTGTTTTTGATTTTCTTAAAGCGAATCAACATTGTTTTAAATGTCTTACAAAACAGATACATTTTATTTTTTAAGTAGTTTTATTAGCATATATGGAAAGATTATGTACAATAATTTCAAAAGCTGAAGCCATTATCTGATGATTACAAATTGGTTAAAATTTCAACATCCATTTTTGAGAATTTTGTTAACATTTTTATATCCATGTTGTTTGATTGTTCTTTCAATGTTGGAACATCAACTAATATTATTTCAGCTGAATCTTGCTGAACGCTGAAGGTTGGTCACTTGCTGTCTGGGACAGTTATGAAATATTTCAAAATGCTACTGCGTCGTTTTCTGACTTAGTCAGATAAATGGCTATTTTTCCAGTCATATATTTAGTCATTAAACTTTTTTTAAAAGTAATGTTTAAATATAATCACGTCTCCTCCTGTGAGCTGAGTGTATCATCGCACCCTTGTTCCAGAGACTTTGACAATGAGGGTTGGAGTTATTCTTGTGGCTGAACCCAAGGAAAAGACATAACCATGTGGGTTTGTTCTCCATTTTGGGAATGGGTGTTGGGTGAGTTTCCAGTTTTACCATTCATGCTTAACCCAACATGTGAGGTGGAGAGAGTTAGCAGGATGCAGTTCATTAGCAGAAGGCTAAGAATAGCCAGTTTGCTCAGCACTACAAGGTGGTGTTTATTTTGAGAGGTGGGCCTATAGAGTTGAGAGTTGTGCACATAATGCTTCTATATTGTTCAAATCAATGTCCACAAGTCTATCAGGAATTTATCAGTTATTTGTAAAAATGGAGCAGGCTTTGCTTTCAAAAATAATGTTTACACTCTAATTTTCAGTACAAAGCCTGTACCTGTTTGCCTGTTAGAGTTACTGCATTACACTGTAAAACAGATCAGTGCTTTTGACATCAGTTTCATATTAACTGATGTTAATCATTTCAACCATTAAAAGCCTTTTTTTTTTTTCAAAAAGCCTTTACCATGAATGGAAAACTGCCTTTCAAGCCAATTTTTACTTGGAACATGACTGGGAGTACCTTGTAGTGACTCTAGTCCTTTAACAAAGTTGTGCTTGGTAGTTCTCTTTCATAGCATTCGTTTCGTGTCTATCATTGGGAACGCATCTGGCATGACCTCATCCGAAGCTCCTGTGACATTCCACCAGCCTGGATTGGCTGGAAGCAGGTGCATTAGTGTCATGGAGTGTGGAGACCCTCCCCCTATAAAAGGGATTGACACTGTGCTCCTCAAAACCATCTTCTCGCTACGAGCAGAAGTTCCTAACTCTTTGTCTCGAACAAAATGTTTTGCTGCTGGGCCTAGCTAAATTGTCTCCCAATACGAGTGAAAGCTCAATCAACGGACGCTTTGTCCCAGGTTTTCTCAGTGGCTTGAATGCTAACGCTCGCGCCATCTTGTCGCCAAACAGTAGCACTTGCTGTTGGCTGTGGAAACAGTGTGTTACTTTCTGCATGGCTAGCCTAATTGATCTAAGGTGACGTTAAAGATTGTTGTCCTGGACTGCGAGTCAAACATTACGAAACATGTGTTTGATCATTTATATAACAGAGTCCCTCACATGAATTTCCTCTGAAAGATGTGATGGGGACACACAGATTATTACCTCTTATGATAATCTTCTTCTACTCTCATTGCTGGTACGGGAAGTCGTGTCACTGAAGCACTGAAGCTGTGTCTTCCGAGAAGGACGCCCGCTACCACTCCCCTGACCAGTCACCAGACATTCGCCCAGGCAGTAGTGCAGCCTCCTCCCTCCTTTAAGATCCCCAAGCTGCCAAGGCCTCATGCAGCTCCTCAGGCTCTGCCAAGACTGACAGCACCAAGAGCTGCGTGGCAGAGTAAGGCTCCCACGCAGGAGGACTCTCGGCCCGATCAGCCGACCCCCTCCTCCTCCTATCAGGTGGGTGAGGAGGAAGAAGCGTTTGGCCTGACAGCCACAACGGATGCAGTGAGCGAGGTGGTGTTGCCCCGCCCTCCGTCTCTTTTCACTCAATGTCCAGCAGTTCCCGTTCTGAGCACGTTCAAGGAGCTGGGTTCAGTATGGCGCACAGAAGATGCGACGTTCGATTAGCCCCGGTGCCCCGTGAAAAGGAGCAGAAACAGTGTTCAGCCAGTGACCATCTGCGGTCCCATGACACGTCGCACAAAACCTCTTCACTGTTACACAAAATTAGTTATACAAACTGTCGCATCCAGGCAGTATGCCGAGGGCGCAGTATGAAACAATGAAAAGCAAAATAAAACTGTTGAAAAACATCTTGGTCACTCTTTATCCAGAGGGTGTGACTCCTCTCTCTGTTTTAGGCAATCGTGCCGTAAGTTCAACGGCTCACGCATGCGCAGTGCGAGGGGTGCCACAGTATACTCCGGCACCACAAGAGGAGGACTTTGCTACGCGCACAGCACACAGGCTGTGAGCTGGTCAGAGTGCACAGACTCAGAGTGGTTTTTGGGAATGCTGAACAAGGGTTACAGGCTTCATTTCGCTATGAGGCCTCCTCAGTTCAGGGGATTCATCCAGTCACGAGCCCTAGGTGGGGAGGCTCGTGTTCTACAGGAGGAAATCACTTGGCTGCTAGAAAGGGGTGCGATTAGACATATTCCTCTTAACCTCAAACGGGGTTTTATTCAAGATATTTCCTGGTTCCCAAGAAAAGGGACTGTGGCTTGCGTGCAATCTTAGATCTCAGGGATCTAAACAAAAACTTGCGAAAATACAAGGTATGGATGCTGACTCATGCATCTCTCCTGGGTTTTTTGTGCCCAGGTGATTGGTTCACATAAATCGACCTCAAGAAGGCTTTTTTTTTCACATCCCCATATACCCCCCTCGCAGGTCTCCCTTGTCCTTAGAGCACCATATTGTGCCTTCATGTTACTATGGTAGCCATGAAAGGACAGAAGGCTTAAAAACATGTTTGGGGTTTTTATAGTGTTGTGACATTGTTATGCAACCAACAAGACTTAAACCACTGAAAGGCGATGAAGAAGAGAGTAAAAGGAGTTTTTTTGTCAGCCTTCTTCTGGAAGTTTTTCCCAAGTTTGTTAACCTACGTCACTCTGAATGGAGGATCATGCACAGATGGTCAACATAGTTTTCTTTGAAGTGCTTGAAGATGGAGGGGGCAAAATCAGTAATCAGTCCAATTTCCTGCCACCAGCCCAACCCTAGCAGAAGAATACAATATCTACAAGAGCAGAGAATTATAAACTCAGTTTATGCCTAAAACCCTATTGGCTTCTTCCTTTCATGTGTCATCCATTTTTATGGTATACACGAAACAACTGGCAGGCAGAACCAAAAGTATTTTGAGTGTTCCGTACTGTTTTTGTGAAAGACAGTCAAAGAACTTCTGGTTAGTTCAGTTAACCTTTTGCTAGCTTCATTTTTTCTGCAACGTGTTTTGAGGCCAATGAGATTTCCATGACTGGCCTATTATGAGACATTTCAGCGCATAACTTCCTCTCCAAAGGAAAGACATAAAAAGCCCCAGCTGAGTGACTGACAAATAGAAAGGAGAGGGTTTTTGGTAGAATTCATCAATGATTTAGTGGAAAGAGGCCGAACTAGGGATTTTTCCAGAAAACCAGAGTCAGCTGTACATCTGACATTCAAAGCAAGCTTATTCACTATGCAGGCTCACTCATCTATGCGCTAATAGCTCCTTTATTATGAGTGCACCAGTTTTCTACAGTACTCCTGCATGTCTGGCTGCTCAGGGATGGAGCCAGCAGTGTGGGCTTGTTGTGAAGCGGAATCGCAGCTTTGCATGTGCTCGGCGTGCAAAGTAGCGATGACATGGTTGACATGCCGCAGCACACAGCAGCGTTGGAAGGAGCTAAGCAGAGCTAGCACATCAAGAGCAACCCTTCTGTGTGAACACTGAGTAGATGTGTGATAGTTTGTGGCTAAGCGCACTTCCTGGGTGGGTGGCATTGTAGGCTGGTGAGAAACAGAATGTGAGTCACCGATTGTGATTGTGTCTTCTTCCATGTCTCTCTGACACTGAGAAGTGCTGTGTTGTGCAGGGCTAAACAGCACAGTTGTCCTCACATTTCTGAGACGCTGTTATTCATCAGTACAATTGTTTCCTGCCATGAGACAAACACGTGTTTTGTCTCCTCGCTGCACCCAAGCCTGACTGTCGGCCCTCTCCCCCTCCCAGCTTGTTACCTCCTTGATAATGACTGTGCAAGTATTCCCTGAAATGTCAGCGTTGCCCTCAGACTGTGGCTCCTTTGTGGTTCCCTGTTTGCCGTGTGGTAAGGAGATACATTCAGTGGGTAGAAGTGCCGCCACTAATAAAACCATTATATTGACACACCTGGTGGCATTTTCTGGCCGCATGCTTTTCTTCCTCTGCCTAATTAAGAGATCTGTTCAGGGTCTGGGCTACAAGTGTAGCCACCATCACTCACACAGCACATACTGTTCTATATGTCTGCTCGCTTCTTGTTAATGAGTCTTGAAATATCAGTATGGTATATCACCAGCTGTCAACAGCAGGTACTGACCACAGGATTTCCTCTTTTGGCCATTTTGATGTTGGTTAGGTGCCCTGCTTTTTAGAAAGAGTGCTCTCTGTTGACAGTTCGACTCATATCAGAACACGTTCCCCTCATCCTATCCATGTCAGAGAAAGGGGAGATGCCAGCAGCAGCACTGCTCGGCCCCCCTAAGAGGCGTCAGCTCTGGGAAACGTCAGACACTGTGGTGTGCTGGATCCCCTGTGAAATCACTCTGTTTCTGCAGAAACCGTATGTATTAGTTACATCCTCATGTGCCCTCGCATAGAGTAGAGTATTTCTGTGTGTGTGTGTGTGTGTGTGTGTGTGTGTGTGTCTGTGAGAGAGAGAGAGAGAGAATTTAGAGAATTACAATTTAGAGAATGTAGGTATCATTTATGTTCATCGTGTTAAAGGAAAATTTCTGATCGATGTTTCCAGGACTGATTTTACAGTGAACTACAAATGTATACTGCTTTTTGCTTCTGGTTCCGAATGGGAATATTTGCTGGTAGGGATGGGTACAAGTATTCAAGTACTTATTGGTTATTATTCGCCTACCTGCACAGTGTTTGGCTACAACAGTTAAACTCAGTGTTAAATGTACCATGTCAGCTGTGAGCAAAAAAAGTAAGCTCTGAAACTTTGACCAAAACAAATTTGTGACTTATAATTATAAAAATAGTTCAATGTTTAACCGCATGCACTTAAAACATGACAAGCAACAAGGAGACTGACAACAGTCTCTACAGTCTCGCTTCATAACATCTGTGCATACTTTTAGCATATGCTGTTCTGAAAATAACATGTACTTATAGTTTGTTAGTGCTAATAATGAAAATTGTGACTGGAGATCTGCTCCGATTATCACTAAGTCTTGTGGAAGGAGAAGGCTTCTGGGAGCTGAAAGCTGGCCCAAGTATAAGCCAGATGAGTATAAAAGGTGTACAAGAATAGCAGTACTGAAATAAAGGCTGATTAGTCACATGTCAACGAGGGGGGTGTTACTACAGACCAGACCTCACAACCTTAAGGCAGCTGCCGAGGAGTAGGGCATGTTGGTGAAGGTGTGTGCCTTTGTACGTTTGAAATTACACCAGGTTTCCATTGTTGGCTATTTACTTAAAGAATTGTGAAAGTGTTATACTTTAATATTCTCTCACAACCATTAAACTGTTGTTTAGCGGGCTATTGCTTTTTATTTAGGTAACAGCACATGCGCATCACACTCTCTTTTTTTATATAACCATATGCGTATAATTTGTGATTACTCATTCATAAATTAATGTGCGTACTGAAATATTGAAATTACTGAAATACCCATCCCTGTCTCCTGGACATCTCTCTGGGGGGGTGTTTCAGGCATACCCATCTGGGAGGAGACCTCGGGGCAGACCCAAGACACACTGGAGAGATTATATCTCTCGGCTGGCTTGGGAACGTTTTAGTGTCCCTCATGGGGAGTTGGTAGAAGTGGCTGGGGAGAGGAACGTCTGGATCTCCCTTCTCAGACTGTTGCCCCTGCGACCCATACCTGGATAGGTGATAGAAAAAGAATGAACGAACGAACCCATCCCTTTTTGCTGGTTTTTGCACTTGTCACAACAAACTATCTTTATTTTTAGGATTGTTGGTCAACCAAAACATGCAATTTATCAACAAAGATGCAATTGTGATTTTTTTGACATATTTAACATATTTTAAAACTATTGACCTGAGCCATCATTATTTGTATTAAATCGCAGGTTTTCCCTGTACTTTTCATACTTTCATACTATTTGTAGTCTGTACTTTCATAGTCTGTCCTCCATCTGTAGTAAAGGTTCAAAGAACATTTCCCTTTATTTCCTGGAATGCAGTTCTAAAATTTCCAGAGAACACAAGGACCTGCCCCATTCATTGGATATACATTAGACTTAGCCATGACATGCTCCTTCCCCTCAATAGCTATGTTTACATGCGCAAAATTTCTTAATCAGATTAAAAATTTGAGGGATTGTAAATTCTGCATCCGCTATTTATATGGGCGCTAAATCAGATAATCCGATCATGACGTGCGTATACATGCACTAAGCTTTAATCAGAATAGCAGCATTTAGATATGCACAGATTTGTCTAATTTCCTTAAAATAATCGCAGAAGAAGAAGAACAAAACTCCGCACTCTTAAAGAATGGACCTGCACCAGGTTCTGAAAGCCCTACTTTTGAACAAAGCTGTAGAGTTATAGGAAGAGGTGGAGGGGAAAATAAGCAAGAGGAGTGAGGAAGATCGATCACCATTTCTGAGTGCTTCTAATCTACACCTCTAAGGAACATTCTTTTGATGTCTCTTCCCCTCTTCCAGTCCCCATCCCTCCATTTTGCTTGAGATAAAGATGGGAAGATGGGCATAGGAAACTCATTCCCTGGTGTGGTTTGACCAAAGCTTTTTATGCATCTCCAACTGAACCTCATCATGTGCCCTCCACTGGCTGGCAGGGTGGATGGAGGCCACGTGCAGTAGTCTAAAGCTTGGTGCAGAAAGAACTGGGATATTGATGCATCGTGCCATCTGTTTATACTGATTTGTCTTGTTTGTTTGACAAAGGAAGTGACATGGTTGAAAGTTTATGGACTGTCTAGGTCCGCTGGTCTACTCTGCTCTGCACCGAATGGTGGCTGCAGCATGTTGTTCTGCCGCTTACAGGATGAAACCCTGTTTGTGTGTGGGCGAGAGAGCTTAGTGTGCAGATGGAACTGAACCTTAACCTCATCCTGCTTTACTTACTCGCCACCTAGCTCATGAACGCAACTTCAATACGTCTGCTGCTGCATGTTAATGAATGGGTTTAGATCAGTTCAGTAATTGTACGTGGGAGTGTATTTTATGTAGTCATATGTCCCGCCCCCTTTTTTTTTTTACCAGCTACTCTATGATGTTTGTTTCTACCATGGCAGAAAATATGCCTTAACCTTAATAAGAGACTTGCTGTCTATATGCATACAGATTGAGTGTCTTGGCTGCCATATGGCCAGGGAAAAGAGACTGAACACAGATTTTTATTTTCACATTTGAAAAAGCAGTCATAGGCGTTCAAATGGCCTAAACAACAGCAGCTGTAGCTCCTCATTAGCTATGTTTACATGCCCAAAATTTCTTAATCAGATTAAAAATTTGAGGGATTGGAAATTCAGAATCCACTGTTTATATGGATGCTTAATCAAATAATCTGATCATGACGTGCGTATACATGCACTAAGCTTTAATCAGAATAACCGCATTTTGACATGCGCAGATTCATCTAATTTCCTTAAAAAAAAAACACAGAAGAAAAGTTGTACTTCCGCCTGTGCTGTAAACAAATGCCGATGAGGCTACACTTTGCACTTTCGCACCTTTCCCTGCAATTTAAACTCCGCACTCCTAAAGACTGGACCTGCGCAGGTTCTGAAAGCCCTATGTTTGTTTCTACTGTTCTCTGTGATCAAGCTACGGGCTCAGCAATGCTTAATGCTCCTGCAGTACAGGAGGAGAGAGACGCTGTTCGGAATAAGGATTGGCATAAACCACCACTATCGATCGGAATATAATTTTTTACCAGATGAGCCGGATTGGATCAGAATCTTCCAATTGACATGTTAACATGTAGCATTTTTATTCCGATCAGCCCTTTATTCCGAATATTTGTGTCCATGTAAACATGGCTATTGACAAGATTTAGACTCAGTGGCTAGCCCATTGAGAACTGTGACAGGTATATTGTCACTGGAGTTGTGAGAGGCCACTAATAGCCTCAAACTCAGATGGGCCTATGATTGACTAAAGCTGAAGTCAACCAAAAATAAATCTTCAGTGACTGAAATACCTACTCTACAACCAGTAGATTAGACAATAGGGAACAAAACCAATCCATTGTTATATACTCAGATACATTATCACTGGATTAATTTAAATTAGCCATAGTGCGCTGAGCACCTAACTTGGTGCCAGTAAGATTTTGACATCATTGTGTAGTGAATTAATTTCTGCAATTTGAAAATTCCTTTATCACACAAAGATGTGTTGTTATTTGTTATTTACATAAAGCAGCAATACACACATACGAAAACAGTGCTATTTCTAACACAGTATGTGAAAATAAAGCTTTAACAAGTAAGGATGGGCATTTCAACCATAAATGCAATCCAATATTCATTGGGAATTCTTCAATGAAGTTTTGAATATTCATCCCCCAAACCCTGTCACAGAGGGTATAATAAACAGACATGGACAGAAATGGATTATTTCCCTTCCAAAACAGGAATCCTTACGGACTCTTGAGGCTTAAAAACAAAAACAAAATCCATATGCAGATCCAACTGACTGGGGAAAATTAAAGCCTTATCTCTGGTTTCACTAAAATCACACAACAGAATCACATATTACATCACGACAAAGCCATAAAGATGCTGGTGACGATTTTTACCAAATTCACAACACAAACTCAGTTTCTCAGTTGTAAGTGCTGTCTACTAATCTGTCATCAGACAGTTTTTAAACACTCGTCGAATGGCTGTGCAGCTCAGCTGCATTATTGTCTTACAGTTTCTCCAGTCGTGCAGTAATTGTCTTTCTATACTCCGTCTGGACAAATTCCATCAAACTCCAAAAACTTTCATCCTAGACAAATGACATCATTCATCAAACTTAGTTTTTCTGGTTATACAGGTAGTTCTGGATGTAGATTTGTGGGTGGCGACCCACTTTCTGTCTGGGGCGTCGCTCTCAAATGACAGAGAATGTTGTTAATTCGTGATATGGTAGTTTTGCCTGGGTTTGCCAGTTCCACACAGAACTTTTGACAGCTGTAGTCCTCTTTGCATGTTTCTGCTGTCTATATACAGTAGCTAATGTAGGATGTAGTGGCACTGGGACAAACTTTGTACTGAATTTGATTGGAAAAGACTGTGCTGCGCACGTCTTACCAGAAGTAACAAAACATCACCAGTTATCGTGTTATTTACAGGTGCCGAAAACAACAGGAAAATATGTATATTCATACAAACCAATAATCAGGTGAACTATTAGAATTTTCAGAGAAAATTCGTCTTGCATTAGATCCAACACCTTTAGTGTGATTTTGGGCCCATTTTTTCGCTATGTAAAAAGGAAAAAAATTAACCTTTCCTAAGCAACTTACTTATTCATTCATTTATTTTTATTAATTTTGTATTTACCTCTAAATTTTCATAACTGTCTTAATATCTCGTTAACATTTATTTCGTTATTGGTTCAGTGCGCATGGCTTTGCAGATAGTGTTTTTTTTCATATCCGTTTCACTGGTGTTGGTGCCCTTTTTGGTGTTTAGTCTTCTGTACCCATATTTATTGTCTTTAATAGTCCTTTATTACTGTCAATGTTATTGTTTTGTATGTATATATAGAGATATAGTTTTTTAAATACATTAATGTTTTACTTTGTCTTTCTTCTGTATTGGGGGTTGTCTCTGTGTGACTAAGCTGTTTGGAATTGAAAGTTCGAGTTTAGTTTTATGTGTTTTACTTATTTACATGGCCTTTGACACTGTTTTATTAATGATATGTTTTTTTTGTTTTATGGCCTGGAAAACCTTATAAAAAAAGTTTTGAACAAAAAAAAAGAATTTTCATTATTTTTTGAATAATAAAATATTCTAAATTCATGACCCATCCCTATTAAGAAGCACTTTTCTCTGCAGATTTATGGATTTATGTTTTATTATACAAAATGTCCAAAAATTGTGGAAACACATATTTTCACTATAACAAAAGCAGCAAATCCATACATATAAGAAACTTGAACTTGTAATTGATTGGCCTTTTTTTTTTTTAGAAATGACTGACTTGATAAAATAGATAAAAATTTTCTTTTAAACAATTAACTGAGTAATTGAGGCAGCCCAATTCTGGACATCGCTGCACAAAGGCTGCCAATTAAGTCATATGTGTGGCTAAAAAAAAGGCTCTATAGCATTTGTCTTGGAATATTAACGCACGCAGGCAAAATGACCATCATCAACAAAAACCTCCGGGGCACAAAGCCGGTAAGCAATACTGGGTTTGGAGGTTATCTAAACTCAGCACATGGAGTACACTTTGAATCCTTTAAGTACTCTGTGTTTGTGCTCTTCTCTGTCTGCTTTACCATCTTGCTGATGTTACACGTGTTCAATGATGACAATGTCCATCGTGATGCCAGTGATTTTATTGTGCCACGAACACTACAAATACAGCAGAAAAGACAGTCATGATGAGTGCAGGCTCTGTGCCCTGCTATCTTGACTGTCTCTCCTTTTCGACTGGGCTCACTTCCTTTTACAAGCAGGATTAGCGTCAGTCGCTCACATTCACAATCCTACATTGATTCCTACTGGCGAGAACTGGCCCTATGGTTTCTACAGGTGAAACAGGTAGATTTCTCTTGTATTTTAGGATGACGCAAGGCCTAGGAAATTACATTAATGAGAAAAATAAATAACAAGAACGGAATAGTAATAATAATGCTCAGGGCAGTCTAGATGATCAATAATGGTCTGTAGTTTCCATCAGAGCTCCAGATGTTGGAGATTTTAGCTGTGACGTGGTTTTAATTATAATGGGGGTGGGGGTTAGGGCAACTGTTGGGCTGCTGCCATATGCCGGCCCAGGGTCCCTAGGGACTAAGCCAGTGGCTTAATGAGCAGCCCCACAGGAATTAGTACTGCATTAACCTCAGTGTTTTGACTGTTGAACGAGGCCTGCTGCTCAGCCGATGGGTTGAAGAGGAGGAGTAGTTACATAAGGTTTTTCCTGTTTGTAAGCAGAGATGATGGGTCTTTCCTGAACTGTTTTCAGAGGTACAGCTTTTACACATCACTCAAAGTAACACACTTGTTTTCAGGCGTTCACATAAAAAGGGGCATTTTGTGCACGATTTGATTCCTCTTCCTCACAAACTGAACCGTGCCGCCATCTTCATACATCTTGAACAAGTTATGATAATGGAGAGCTATGAAGATTAATAATAAAATACATTACGGCAAAAAACAACATTGTTGCTACATAAGTATTTCACCACTAAATTCACTCTCATATCTGTGATTTATTTCTAATGTGACAACTGCATGTAACAAATTTTAAACTGATGCAGGAGATTCAAACATCACACTGAATTTAGGTCTGTCCCATACTAAACACTTGAAATCACAACTCATTGTCAAAGTTTCGCTAATAATTAAACATTATCTGTGATAAATGGGAGTGGAGGAATCGATTTGTGTTATATTTACTGCAATATCAGCAGTATAAACAGACTCGGCAGCCAATCAAAAATATGTCACCAGCTCTGTAGATTTGTACCTAAAGTCTTTAAAGATTTTTCTCCCCCCAGAATCTATAACAGAGAAATTTAGTCAGGAATTGAGTTAATGAAAAGGGAAACAATGTTGATTACCGTCTTTAAGCTGAAATTCGGAACATAATCTGGTCCTGATGCCTATGGAACTGTGTAAGTGAGTGTCCTTACAGGGATAGCGAAACACAGCTGTGTGTGTTTCCATGTGATTTCACATAATTGAACAAAAATTGATGGTCAGTCAGTCCCACAGGAAGCACACTGGTCTGCCCAGCTTCAAACCCAGAGGACAGTTTTGCTGCCACTGCCTGACCTGTTTCTTGGCTATCTGTCATTTCTCTTGATGGATTCTGGGATAGTTGCAAGTTAGGCCTGTTGGAATGATTTTTGGGGTTTTAATATAATTTGAATTGTTGAGAACCTGTTAATAGTGCTGAAATGCTGAAATCAATATTCAAATTTGTGTTTTTAGTTTCAGAAATGGGTTTGCTATCATTCCTGAATGTCACTGTACGCCTGTAATTTATCCACATTTTGGAAACAAAAAGCTTTTATGTCGCCTTCAGCCATTTCATTGAAGGATGCGCACAAACACTGCCACATTGACATGGAATTAGGCGTGAAATGAGGACAGGAATTTTGGTCCCCAGATGATGAGTCTAATGACTTTAAATGTATGTCCACCCATCATCATGCTTTACCTTCCCCTAACCACTACATCACAAGGTGTCTCCCAACAGTGTGTATGAGACTGTAACAATGCATCGATGCATTGATTATTAATGCTACAGTCCACTTCCATTGCTAAACAACTGGTCCTTCTTCTAGTCACTTGTATTGATCTAAAATCTATTTGTATTGCAAATGATGTATTGTATCGAGACTAAGACATTGCACTTCGTACTTAGCATAAAAACGTACTCTTCCAGCAGTAAAGAAATTTAACAAACTTTGTGCCTTGGCATTGCTGATGCTGATAGTTGGGAAAAAGCCTCAAGCCTTTACAACATATGTAGTGCAACAGTCAAATGATTGAATCCTATTGCACTAAATAAGCCATTCATCATTTTTATCAAATTACCAACCTCGCTATCATGATGTACATTGTATGAATATAAATCTTAAACACTGGCTCTACATTAATGAAGGGGTGGGGGGTGTAGATGGAAGAGTTTACTTAAAAAACATTCTGTTTAACATGTTATGTACCACTTTTCTATGCCACTGCCACTGTAATGAATGTCACAGACTGACTGACCCCCATGTGGTGTGCATTGTTTTTGTAAATATGTCTCATGATATATTGTGTCTGGATGTCTGGAAGTGTATGATTTAACTTGTTATTCTTTAAGAAGGACGATCAATACTATTGAGTCACAGTACTTGTAGGGTTGCTCCCATCGATCGCCAACCTGATCGGCCTCGGCTGATTCGCATACTATCAGCATTAATTGTTTTTGTCAGTTAGGCCGATCAAAAGAGCTCATCGTTTGCTGCAAAACGCGTGACACAATTAAAATGCAAGGCTAAGATGGCGTCGCCTGTCTGGAAGTTTTTCAATGTGTCAGACAAGGATATGAAATTTGCAATTTGAAGATCTGTTCAAGGGCAATCCCTCGTGGAGGAGAGAAAGCAAAAAAATTTTAACACCGCGATCCTTATAAGACATTTTAAAGGCAGCAACGTGAAAGAATATGACGAATATACAACGTTGGCTTGTGAAAAGGAAGAGGGGCCGAGCGCGCGCCAATAGCAAGGCCAAGTCGGCCTCACTCAGCTGTCAGTCAATGAGACTTTGCATCGAGGGGAGCCCTATGAGAAAGACAGCAAGAAAAAAAAGGATGTAAATGCAAAATAATGGAATTCATATGCCTGGACCAGCAGTCACTCTCTGTTATGGACGACATTGGTTTTAAGCGTCTGGTAAATTACTTGGATCTACGTTACGTTCATCGAGGACGTAAATATTTCACAGATATGTGCCTGCCGGAGTTATATCCAACAGTATGTGAACACATTAAATCCCTTATGAGTAATAACGCCATATCAGTCAGCTTCACTAATGACATTTGGAGTTCAAGTGTCTCTTTGATATCCATGCTGAGCCTAACCACGAAGTTAGTAAATAGAAACTTCGAGCTCATCAAAGTTGTGCTTCACTCTCAAGAATTTGCTGAATCACACACCGCGGAGGCTATTGCCGGTGCGTTCTGAGATATGTTCCAAGCAGGGGGAATATCGACAGACAAAGTACACGTTATTCTACGAGATGATACCAGAATTATGGAAAAAGCCATGAGGGATGCACATTTTCCAAGCCTGCCGTGCATGTCGTATACACTCCCTGGTATGATGGTTACATTGCATACAATGAAACTCCAAAATTGCTGGTTTTAATCTGGCTGTTGCATGTCATAATACTCTCTTCATCTCTCCCACATTTCCTTTGTTTTCAAAAGACATACAAATGTAATCAAAACTCCAATTAAAAAAATAACAATAGATTGCACCACATGGTAATATGTTTCTCTGTTACTATGCACATATTTTTGTTTTGTTTTTTTACTGAATCCAAATATGTTGTTTTTCTGCTGAAAATAATTGCTCAGCATCCATAGGAGACTTAATAATGCAATAATGCAATTTTGTTATTTTTTTTTATATCATTCAGCCTTAGTATATATCATTTATTTTTTATGATTTATGTTCCTCTGCATCTTTTATCTAAAAAGAAAAAGGCAACAATTGTATCATGTCAAGTAGACTGTTATGGTGACATTTGTTTAGTACAATTTAGAAATATATACTGTATATCCGTATCACCCACTTGTCATGGAGTAATACTGGAATCATTAAATCAATTCACCAGCAGTTTAATACAGTGAATTGATAGTTCTTTTCAACCTATATCCAATTGAATTCAGCACAAAGACAAGATATTTGATGTTTAAACTTTCTTTTTTGGAAAATTCTGAATTTGTTGCCTGCTACATGTTTCAAAAAAATTTATGACAGGCGCATGTTTACCACAGTGTTACATCACCCTTTCTATTAACAACACTTAATACGTGTCTGAGAAAGTAATTATTTCCCACTCCTGCTTGATGTACATCTTTAGCTGCTCAACAGTCTGGGGTTTACATTGTCTTATTTTTCACTTCATAATTTGCTGTACATTTTCAATGGGAGACAGGTCTGGACTGCATGCAGGCCAGTCTAGTACCTGTACTCTTTTACTGTGAAGTCATGCTGTTGTTAGGTCAGCCCAAAGATGAATTCCGGCCTAGGGAAGTCAGCAGTGCTTCTGGATGTTGATGTATGGCTTTTGCTTTGCATGGTAGAGTCTTAACTCACATTTGTTTTTCAATGCAGTTTTGTCTGACGGGTCAAAGGTCACAGGTATTATATATTGGTTTTTGGCCTTACATGCAGAGGTTTCTCCAGATTCTCCAAATCTGTTTATGATATTAGATTGTAAAATCTCTTAATTTCTTGAAATTGCACGATGAGAAACATTCATAAATGGTTAGACTATTTGCCCACGGAATTTTTCACAGTGGAAAACCTCACGCCATTGTTTCTTGTGAACAACCAAGACTTTCAGGAGTCTCCTTGTATGTATTTTGGTATAATCACCTGTTATCCATTAACCTGCTTAAATCTGGAATTTTGAAGCTGTTTTTTTTTTTTTGTTTTTTTTTAGCATTTTCTCACCTTTCCAGTCTTTTCTTGCCCCCGTACACAATTTTTTTCCACCCTTATACAGGCATCAAATTCAGAATTTGTCAATATTTCCCAAAAAGTTAATCAGTTTGAACATTAAATGTCTTGTGTTTGTGCTGAATTCAATGTGAATTCAATTGAATATAAACTGAAAAGGATTTTCTGATCACTATATTTTGTTTTTATCCACATTTCAAACTTTTTTGTGACTGAACTAGTTGTACAGTTTTCCAAACAGAGAATATTCAGTTCCTCCTCCTTGTCATCACACTTTCTGTCAGAGATGAAAAACGTCAACAGATCTGTAAAAAAGACTGAAATAAATCTCCCAGAGACAGGAAGTCCAGCACAC
This sequence comes from Mola mola, assembly GCA_001698575.1. Lineage (NCBI taxonomy): Eukaryota > Metazoa > Chordata > Actinopteri > Tetraodontiformes > Molidae > Mola > Mola mola. The sequence goes on along the minus strand of KV751333.1, from coordinate 930,064 downwards.
ACACACACAAGAATGTGAGGCGCCGCGAGGTTTCGTATACTTGGCGTCGGTTTAAAAACACACCGCTTGTAGGGAATATGAAGTGGTGACCCACATCGCACCAAATGCAACAGGGTTGTCCATATTCCTTACTGCAAGATTTACTGTAAATTCACTTGACTCCTTTCAGGAGTACTGCAACTTTTTTTAACAAAAAAATTCTTGACAGTAATGTACTTCTGGATGAACAATATCTTTAAAGTCAACATAAAAAGATACAAATTCTTGAGATGTTTTTTGATATTGGGTTTGTAATAACATATTGTAAACTATGTGTAGAATGACTACAATGTCTTAAAAAAGCCCACTGGAAAGCACCACATGACAATTACACCAAAAACACAGTGTTGGAGAAATAACCACAGTTCACATATTCCCTGTTTGCTCACGGGCATGACATCATTTGAAAAAACACATAACGGTGCAATATTGTGACATGGTAAATTAAGTTACCGCAGCTGAAAGTGGTTTTATGTCAAAAACTAATTTATCCTAACTGTGTGGGCCTAGAATAATAATAACATTCTATGTGGACAGCAGTATAGTTCAAATTAAGCACTGTGGGTTTAATTTCTTGTACTACTGGAGCCTAATCATTAAACACCTCTCCTATAGTGTTTTTATGGGTGAGATAAACGGAAACTTAACACTGTTCAAGATGCATTTGAAGCTTTTAACCACATCCTGCAGGCAGCCAGAA
>KV751333.1:916825-929275 GCA_001698575.1 Mola mola | reverse complement strand
TCTGTCTGCACATTTGTAGGAATTTACAGCGCCCACAAGACAACACGTACAGCTTTAGTTATTTATCAGTTTTGCCCTTTTGCTTGCTTTTGTTCCATGATGATATTTCCTCTAACTCTAAGCACACTGAGTGTCCTAAGTATGAATCTAAGCGGCCTATTCAATACCAGTAAAAGCCCGGAAACACTTTGTACTGTCTGTTTATAATAATGTGTAATTAGAAAACTCTGTATGACCCTTACGTCACTACCTTTTGTGAGGAAGACCTGAGGAAACCAGCCGTGCATTCTATCAATGGTTTGTTTCCCAGCAGTTTGAGGTGACGCACAGCTTCAGTCAGAAAGTAGGGCTTTTAACTCAGTAGAATTAGTTGGGCATTTGGCGTTGCTCTTCAGTGCAGTGATTTGCGATTCTCTGACTCAACAGTTCAGGGCCCTGTTAAATATTAGATTCAATTAATCTGTGCTTGTTTTATTTAAAAAAAAAAAAAAAAAAGAAGCTTGGTTTCTTGTTGAAGTTAAAGTGATACCTAGGGGCTTTTATTCAAATAAGCCCGGTATTGATGTACAAAGGGGGACAATTCACTCCCAAATGAAATTGTAATTGTTAAATTTTTCTCTTTCCTGTAGTGCCATATATCCATTTAATAATTGTGTCACATTTTGCTCCAGTATGGAACTAGATGCTAAGAAATAAAGGAAGCCCTCATTCATACTTACATCTCATCCTTTCATATGTGCAAGTATCTCGTCCATCAGTGCATGCATGTTTCCTTCTGCAAGTCCCCACGTGCAACTGCTGTCAAGAAACCCTGTACACTATCTTGAATAATTAGAGTTCTGATTTTTGGAAAGGGGTGTCACTATTTTTTTAAATGTATATTTTTACCACAAGCAAAGTTGCATTTCCTTCCAGATGGCAGACATCTCTACAGCTAATATCTCCAAAACTGAGCAACTCACACTAAAACAAATCTAGATGAATAAATAGCGCTACAGATGCTGTATTTTCAGTTTTTAGACAAAAAAAAGTTTAGGTAAGGTTCAGTGCTTATGTGCCACTTTGGTCCTCAGACAAAGCCCAGCAGTGCAGACACAGTTAATACATAAATACAGTATATGTATTCACCCTAATTCCTTAATCAGACAAAGAAACATTATTATCCAGCTGTTAGGTACTACTTGTCATCTTTGCAATCATAAATGGTTAAATTACATATGTTTCTAAATTTGAAATTCAATTAGATGCTCTCCCTGATGTATACATTAGAAGCAAAGCATTTGAATGAAATGGTTTTCAGATGAATGTTACAGTGGTGTGGGCTGAGAGCAGCATCTTGTATTTCCTGTTGATTCATCCAGAGCCCAGGGGAAGCGGTTAGTGTTGGGCCTGCCAGGTCAAGTCCTGGACACAGCTGCATTATTAAGAGAAAGTCAGCTGTCAGCATACATCCGCAGGCCTAACATCAAGAAGCTCACTTAATTGTTGGCCTCTGGCTGATATGTTTCTAACCTTATTGGCTATTTAATAAAGGATTTTGACAATTTCCCTCAGGGATAAATAAAGTATTCTGAATCTGAATCTGATCACAAGCCTCCTTATTTTTTTTTCCAATAAAATTGAGCCAGACCACAATGAGCATCTAAATTAAGTTTTATGACCACTCCATAAAAAGATACAGAAGATTTATTGGGCAGAGCTTGAACTTCTTGTGATTGGACTTAGAATTCAGTAACATGGACTGCTTCCGAGTAACAGCTGCACGGACTCTGGCTCCAAAAGATATCTCCAGCACAAGATGGCAGTGCTTAGAAGGTCCTGGGTTCGATTCCAGGTCAGGGCGTTTCTGTCCGGAGTTTGCGGATTAATTAAGCTAACCCTCAGTTTTGCATGTTTTTGGACTGTGGGAGGAAGCGGGAGTACCTGGAGAGAACCCACGCAGGCACAGGGAGAGCATGCAAACTCCGCACAGAAACGTGCTGACCCAGGAATCGAACCCAGGACCTTCTTGCTGTGAGGCGAACGCGCTAACCACTGCACCACTGTGCTGCTCAATACGGTTATTAAAATATTTAAAATTAACATTTCTGCATCAAAATGTATTAAAACATCTTTGTTATATATTTGGTTGAGTTGAGTATTCTCATTATTGCGAACTTGTATTTGTACATGTTCATACCCAGATAAACCTACTGTTTTATTGAAGTTTACAATGCGATGATTTGGGCATTTGTCGCTATAACCTTCAGGAAAGAGTCTTTGTCACATATTTAAACATAAGGTGAATAAAAATTAAAACATTACCTTGTTGCCCACGCTACTTCACTTTCATCAAACGTCATCTTTTGTTTTCATTGTTTTGATTTAAAGACCCCTAGCCGCATAAATTACAAACTCTGCATGTACAGGTAACTGTTACCAGTTTACTATTATTATTGTACAAATATATGTATATCCAATAGTAGCCAGCACTAATTATTATTATTATTATTATTTCATTTAATTAAATGTGTTTTGTAATACTACTTAACAGCTAACATCTAACTTGGGTTAAGGAGGGGGATGTTTAAGGGTATCTGCTGCGCTAATCCCATTGAGAACACAATAGTGATAATCTGGACTCATGGAGGTTTAAGACTCAACAGTTACACTTCTGAGTAATGTCTGCCTCCCCCCTTCTAACCTTGGTGGATGTTAAGGTGATCGTCCGCAGCTTCCAACAACACTGCTACTGCTGCTGTTCATGCTGCTGACACTAAACTGCCCTGACACAATAGTGTTACCTCCAGCCTTGCCCAACTTGAATTAGACTGACAGGAGCAGCGAGTTCAGAGGCTAGCTCCATTCTGCATAGCATGGAGAGAGCTAAGGGAGTGATGGGAGCAGAAATAGCTGAAATCTGTGCTGCTTTGATGCAGGCTCAGCCAGCAAGAAGACATGCAGACAAGCATGTGGCCTCTGCGCTCCGAGCCGGGCAGCAGTAGGAAGCTTCGACAGCTTGCAACTCATAATACTTGCAAGAGAGGAGATGCCGCCTACTGCTCTAAACCTCAAACAGCAGCATATAAAAACAACAGAATATACATTAATGCCCAAAACCTGACTGACTGTGTGATGGTTTCTTTGTGCTGCACTATTGTTTGCAGGTTGAGATAGCGCACATAGGTCTTTATCTCCACGCCTAAGTGATTTGGGGGGGATGCAAATCTGCATTGATTTGGAGATATTTCAACACCCCAGGCTAAAGAATAGTCCTTTTATTCATACTTACACCAATCATGTAGTAGGACTGATTATTTTTTCATTGACTCAAAATTAATATCTAAATTATCATCCGTTAAGTATCATCCCATCATTATTTCTGACCACGCCCCCCTCACATTAGACATGCAATTTTCCCCACAACCCAGTCTTACATCTTTCTGGAGGCATGACAGTTTATTTTATCTGATGAAAAAATCAAATGCGTTTATCTCATCCGAAATAGATTACTTTATAACAACTAATCAAAGAGAATCAGAGCCGATCTCTCATTCACTTCAGTGGGAATCTATGAAAGCCTACTTATGTGGTCAAATTATTTCATTTTCTGCTAATCTAAAGAAATCCCGTCAATTTAAAATACAAGATCTCTCCTCTAGTATGAAAAATGTAGACCAACAGATTTTATCCTCTTCCTCTCCTAGCTTACTGAATAGGCGGGTTGCATTGCAGACTGAATTTGATACAACCAGACGCAGAGCAACTTCTTTTATGCTCTTGCGCTACATATTATGAGCACGGCGACAAAGCAGGCCAGCTCTTGGCTCACCAGATACATTGCCGAACAGCTTCAACTATCATCCCTAAAATTTAAATTTCAACAGGAGTTATACATACATACTCAATAGCCATTAATTCAGTATTTTCCTCATTTAACTCATCTTTATATAGTTGTGAAGTGCCAACTGACTACTGAGATGCATCCTTTTTTAGATGAGCCTAAGTTCCCCATTATAGATTCTGACATTAACAAAAAACTTGACTCACCATTAACTATACAAGAAATTATTTATGCCATTAATAAAATGCAGAGTAATAAAGCTCCAGGTCCTGATGGATTCCCTGTTGAACTCTTTAAAAATTTAACACTAAACTAGTGCCATTATTACATTCTGTATACATCGAATCGCTTCAGTCTGGCTCTCTCCGTCCTAGCTTACATCAAGCCTCCATAAATGTGTTACTAAAAAAAAGGTAAGGACCCAGATCTATGTACTTCCTATAGACATATGTCTCTGATAAATGTTGATGCTAAGATACTCGCCAAGGCTCTGGCTCTTTTTCTGGAATATATTCTCCCAGCTATTATATCAGATGAACGAACTCGATTCATTAAAGGACGGCAGTTGTTCTATAATATTCATACTCTCTTAAACGTTAGTTACTCGAAGTCCTCCATTATATCCCCGAAAATAGTTATCTCTGCTGACAGTGAAAAAGCATTTGATAGAGTTGAATATAATTATCTGTTCGAGGTATTGCAAAGATTTGGACTGGGAGAGGTATTCATTTCATGGATATGACTCCTCTATACTTTTCCACAAGCCTGTATTTATACTAATGGTATCCAGTCTTTTCAGTTTTTTCTCTTTATCACGTGGCAATCACCAAGGTTGTCTACTCTCCGCACTTTTATTTGCGATTGCAATAGAGCCACTGACATTCTATCTTAGATCTTCTCCTATATATGCTGGGAAAGGGGGCCGGAAATGGAATTTAAGTTGTCCCTCTACGCAGACGATTTATTACTGTATGTCTCCGACCCAAGGACATCAGTTCCTGCTATTCAAGCATTCTTTAAAAGATTTAGTCCATTTACAGGCTATAAAGTGAACGTCTCCAAGAGTGAATGCCACCCTGTTAATGAGCTAGTACTACAAATGGTGCAATCTGACATCCCTATAAATCAGCCCTTCTGGGTTTAAATACCTGGAGATACAGGTAAATAAAACAATATCTTTTCTCTTCCCCACCAATTTTTCCCCTCTAATGTCTAATCTCAAGGATGACCTTCAGAGATGGGAAGTTTTACCTTTATCATTAGTTGGAAGAATTAACACAATTAAAATTAATATTATCCCCATGTTTTTATTTTTATTTCAGTGTCTCCCTATTTTTTTGATGAAAAAGTTCTTTACCACTATTGAACAAACAATAAAAATAATCATAAAAATAATTAATTATAAACAATAAGATTTCCTACTGGTATGCGTCAGCAAACCCGCTTTGGTGTCAATTGGAATCACAGTCATGTTGTACTGTGTCCACCTTGCAAGCTCTGCTCATTTCCCCTGTTCCCACAAACCCCTCTGGATAAACTCAGAACCCAGTGGTTCGATCCACATTAAGAATTTGGTATCAATTCAGAAACCATTTTAAATTTACTTCCCCTTCCACGTTAACTCCTGTATTGAGGAAACATCTATTCAAACCTTTGCACTCAGCCCTATTTTTTTCAGTGTGGCATGATAAAGGTCTGAAATCTTTCAAGAAGCTATATAAGAACAGTATTTTTTGTAGTTTTACTGAGTTGCCAGATGAGTTTTGCTTCCCATCATCCCATTTTTTCCCGGCATTTTCAAATTAGACACTGTATTAAGTCTCTATTTCCATCGTTTCCACATGCACCTCCAACTCAAAAGCTGGAGGAGTTCCTCCTACTCCTATCCTTTTCAAAAATCATGTATTTCTGTAATATATGGCCATCCCTTGTTTTCTGACAATACCTCCACTATTAGGGTCAGGGAAGCTTGGGAGGGTGACCTTGGACTGACATTTTAGGACAGTTGGTGGGATGCTGCCCTTGATACTTTTCACACAAGCTCGTCCTGTGCACATCTGACACTCATACAATTCAAAATATGATGCAGACTTCATTACTCTAAAGCTAAACTGTCACAAATATATCCTGATATTGCAGATAGCTGTGATAAATGCCATTCGAAGCCCTGTAATTTAACCCATATGTTCCTTTACTGTTCATCTTTGATTAATTTCTTAAGAAATTATTTTGATACAATGTCAAAAATACTCTCGGTCTCTGTAAACATTTCCTCCCATATTGCTATCTTTGGTGTTCCGGAAGACTTTACACGATTCACCCCCAAACAATTACAGGTTTTGGCTTTAATAACAAGACATCATTTGCTCCTTCACTGGAAATCTACTATACCTCCGTCCATTACTCAATTGCTAAGTGAAGTGATGTCCTTTTTAAAACTGGAAAGAATTAGATATTCTGCCAAAGGTAACTTGACAACATTCAAAAAGAAATGGGATCCTTTCCTAACTTACTTTAATTCTCTCTCTAATTCCTGTTAAATTAATGAACCCCCCTTTTCTTTCTCTTGCTCCTTCTCTCTCTCTCTCTTTCTTTCTCTTTTTCTCTTTCTTTCTTTCCACTCCTATACCTTTCTATATCTATCTCTCATCATTTTTTTCACTTATTCATATTTTTTGTTGTTCGTTTGTAAAGATTTGCGATATGGTATTTTATATACCATTTAAACACTTATAAGTGTTTTATGATTTTTATGTTTACCCTGTTTACCCTCATTTTAGTTGTGTGTTTGTTTTTGTTAAAAAAAAATGAGGAAGAAAAAAAAACAATGGAAGTACAACCTAATACTTAAAAGAATATATAAACATCTAAGATTTTATATGCTGTAGATATAATGTTGCCTTATCTGTTAAGGTGGTTTATTTTTATATTTTTATATGCAAAATGACTTTTGTAACTACCAGCATTTTTTTCTTTTTTTTTGTACTTGACATCCTAATAAACATATTAAAAGTAAAAATTAGAAATTACAATTGATTATAGACACATTTACTTCTCATTTTTAAGTAATTGTATTTTGTTGCACTGAAATTGCATCAGCTGTCACTAACCTGCTAATTATTGCTAATATAGTATCTGTATATACAGTATATAATTACTTTGGTGACTATCGGAGGAGGGAGTACGCCCTAATCTGACCCACTAGTCACCTGAAGAGGCAGTCTTGGTTCTTGAATTATCTTTGTCTGAAACTACAAAATATGGTGTATCACACTTTTTACATGCATTTAAAGTAACAGTATTTGCCTTCAAAACATAAAGTAGCACGCATAGAAATAATAAAGTAATGTACAAGACCTCAAAATTGTATAGAATTTGAGTGAATTGTAAAATTTTAAAATTCAAAATTTTTATTCATGATTTTTTTATTTTGATGCAAATGTGTCCTAATAACAAATATCTGCTTTTAGTTTCCTTGATTATTATTAATCAGTGTTGTCCCTCGAGAAATCATATCGACCTCTAATGGTAGCCTTAGATTTATCTTTTCCTTCACTGTCTCCCAGCTCTCTTGCCCCTCATCTTTCTAAATACTGTCACATCGTAAGTGAATGCTAATTGATTATCCGCCTTCACTGCAGGCCATAGATGTGATGGGACATGAGGCATTAGAGGACACAGGTCTTCCAAATGATCAGACCCTGAGGCTGAATAAATATTAAAATTAAACAGATAAGTCAGCTAGTGACCCAGCTCTCCATGAGGATGAATGCAGTACAGTAACCTGCAACTCTGGTTGTGTTTGATTATTGCCACAGGTTAATGGTTGTGATGAAGAGAGGATTTGTGTGTGTGATGTCTCTCTCTCTCTCTCTCTCTCTCTCTCTCTCTCTTTCTCTGTGAGTGTATTTGCTGTATGAATGTCCAACCTCGCTTAGCACAACCTCCTCCTTCTCCAGGGTGAAGCATGCTGGGAGTGCATAAAAGAGGCTTTCCTCTGGCAAGAGAGGGATGCGCAGCATGTCATACCCAGAGCCCATCATTAGCCTGCTCCCAACTGTTGAACACTGTTCACTCCTCCCCCTATCCACATTCTTATCCATTTCATCACACGTCACTTTCCCCCATCAAATTTCTCCTTCATTTCACTTCTTCCTCCCCTCTGTCAGTACCACAGGTCTTCCTCCTCAGCTCCATACCCTCATCTGCTTCACCTGTAATAATTTTTCATCCTATTATTACTCCATGTAGACCCCCTCCAACCTCTCCCTCTCTCTGCCTGTCCGTGTCACAATGAAGGGCACAGCACGAGGACACTGCAAAATTAATAACTGGTCCATTATGTGTTGTCTGAACAGCAGGGTGACAAACAGCAGGTTTGAATGGATTATGAGCATTGGAAGGCCATTGTAGCCACAGGAGAGAAGGGGATAAGGAGAAATTCTGTGAACTCTGCATTATGACTTTCTGATGCTTTGTGGGTGATGCCACCCAATTGTCATGATAGTTTCCTCCATGTTGTTCTCTCCAGCTCTCTCTGTTCCCTCAAAGGTCAGCACTGTCATGGCCTGACTGAGTTATGACTATATCAGCACAGCAGTGGGCTACAGATATATTAATGTCTTTGTATGTAAAAACCCAAAAGAATATGTTGTCTATATTTCTAAATAACTTTTTACTAGCATGTTAGCCCTATGAATCCATAATATGCCAGATGTGATCTTCAGCTTGTTGGGAAGTTCTTCCACAATAACCAGACACTTAGAAATATCCAGGATATAAAGGACATGCACACTGTATAGTTTAAATGATTGACAATCCTGGCTTGTAATTAGCTTTCAGCCTTATTAAACTTTTGACTGTATTGGTTAGTTGCTGTTACATGCAATATATAATATATAGTATTGGGTATGTTTTTTGTTTTTTTTCAGTGTAGAGTATGTCTTTTTTCTCCTGAGCTGTTGTTGGAGCCATGGGGGATGTGCATTGACCTTCTTGCAGTTTTTGCAGAAAAAAATACTATATTGAAGTTCTGATCCTTACCAGACAAAGTGACAAATTGCTGTGGCTGAAGATATCAAGACAGAAAATTAATATTCTGTTTTATAAATTCCACTTTACATTCCATTGTAATGGGTTGCTGCTTGGTAGGATGGGACTGACTCGTTATGTGCAAACAACAAAGTGTTTCTTATGTGGCTGTTTTGTGTGTAGTCTTCACATGTTTTCCTTTATTGACTCTCAAAAATATCTTTAAAATAGATATCATAGAATATCATTCGTGTAGATCATTATTTGTTTTTGTCGACTTGTTTCTACATTCTTCTCACCATCAAAACATTTTTTGTGCAGTTATTGAACTGGTTGTTTTATTTAGAAGTTTTCAGCGATACAGTTTAAAATGGTAAAAAGTTCAAGTATATTGAATGTGTCCTTGCCAAGGATATATGCTCCCACGTGTTCCAATCTACGTGAAACAAATTAACAGTTCACCTCTCCACCCTCCAACTACCCTTTTTTCACTCTGCTGGAGCTTTTCATCCATTTTCATTCACACAGAAACCATCCCACCGGGGTTCACTTCGGCCTCCCAGTAACCGAAAGGATGGGGGGAAAAAAGCCTTCCCTGTGGGGTTAAGATAACAGCGAGCTCTCCACCTCCTCCTCCTCCCTCCCACAACCACCCAGACCCCCACCCAACCCCTTCACTTCCCCATCAAATATAAATGCAGCCTCTCCCTCGAGGGCTACCCCCCGAACACAGTGACATACCTTCAGCTTTGCCATGAATTATTCACTCATACTGGCACATGGATGGGTGTGTGCATCTAACTGACCAATACCACTTCATTTCTCCAGACCTCCATCTTTTACTTCATCGTATCGCACCTCATTTCATTGTTGATATAATCAATTTTCCTCCCATCTACTCTAGATCTTTGGTTTGAGTTATAGAACTTAATGAATTTTGTCCATCCAGTGTTAAAAGAATGGCATTTGTGTTAAATAATTATAGATCTCACACCACTAATGTCATGTCCTGCTCTGTAATTGGATTTTCCCCAAGGGTTCAGGTATTCGTAAGTCTGATATGAATCAGAGCATACTGAAAGTTGCACGCAAACCACCAAAAGCACAATATTTTCATGTTCTTTATATGAAAATTTATGCATTGTAGAGACTCTTCACAGTGTTCGATTTAGTGAAACTAAGCATTGAACCTTTTCAGTTTTGCTTGTGGTTCCTAGTTGCCTCTAGAGCTCATGGTATTCTTGGTGTTTCATCTGAAGGCAACTGGACTTCTTGTAGTTTCTTGAAGACGTTTCGCCTCTCATCCAAGAGGCTTCTTCAGCTCTAAATTTCTGGTAGGGAGTCCCCAGTATTTAACCTTGTGGAGGATCCTTCTTACTCAGGGTAGTGGGCAAAGGGTACAAAGCCCCGCCACCCTACCAGGGGCAAACAGCCCCCGACAACATGGCACCTAGGATCATTAGGGCGCCCAAACCCCTCCACCACAGTAAGGTGGCGGTTCCTGGAGGAATCCTGAACACCTGAATCTCCCAAACTATGTCTGTTTCTCTCTGTCTTAAATTTACATAGAACTGAGTTAAAGCTTAAAGTTAAAGTTAAAGTTTTTAAAGTTGTGTTCAAACCTGTCAATCTTAATACAATTTGAATTTCATTCCTTATTTTTTGTAATATTCCAGCTTTTATGCTTAAATGTTCTTAATCATTTTTACTCTGTATGTCCACAAACACCTAACAGTTGCAGATGCCTTTATCAGCATGTAATTGTTGTACATTTTGTCCAATAGAGGTCATTCTAAATAAAGAAATAATAACCACAAATGACATTATTAATTTCAAGAAAGCCACTTAAACTGTTGCACACAGATTATCTATAGCCAAACTCTGTGTGCAGGGCTTGAACTTGTCAGATTCCTTTATGATTTTAGAACATCTGACCTGCACAGAGATAGAGATGCAGGTAGGCGGTATTCAGTGTAGTTTCTGTAAGGCTGTGTTTTCTTGTTGCGTTGTATATCAACAGCCGTGGCTTCTCCCTCCTCGTTTTCTGCGCCGCGACTACCCTGAATACCACCTACATGCTGGAAGATTCTTTTGGAAAGCAAAGCATTTTTAAAAGTGGATACTGCCACTGCAAGCCAAGGCAGCGATGACCACAAGGTGCTGTAGTGAATGTAACGTTTATCCAGGCAGCTGCAGCCGGAAGAGCAGCATAGCAAAATTTGTGTGCGTCCCTCATCAAAATGACTGAGGGTGGCCTAGAAGCTTTATGTTCCCAAAATGTAGGTAAATTACAGGCCAAGACGAGTACAGTGAGATTGGTAGCAAACACATTTACAAAACTAAAAACACACATTCAAATTTTGATTTCAGCATTCAAATCTTAATGAGTTCTCAATAATTTGAATCATATTCGATACCCTAAGACTGATTCCAGCAGCCCTAGTTCAGTTCATTTTCACAACGACAAATGTTAAACAGACTATAAAATAGTAAACAAAAGTCATGGGCACAGAATTTCATTTAATAAGTGGTCAGACACTAAGGCAGGTAAAAAGGAGAAAAACCCCACACAATTTCTACTGCATCTACTTCATGCAATATCTACAAATTTTTTTCTTTCTTGTCTAGATCTGAATTAGATATCAGCAGATTTTAGTTGATGTTGCATATAGAGATGTTCCAGTTTTTCCAGCCTTTTTTTTATTTACAGTATATCTTGTCCATGACTTTAATCACGTTGCCTTCGATGTTGCGCAAAACAACGTGAATATTGGACTGGGATGTTCCACGTTATCAGCACTTCCTCAGTTTTTCAGCTATTGACATGCCGGTATGCGACCTATAAAACTTTGCTTGCAGCACCGCACTTTGAAGGGTAAATGTTGACAGTGACACTGTATCCATCCAGTCTGCCGTTAAACTCAACAAAGATATGGAGCTCACGTTTGAGTTCCAAATGTGAGTAGTAAAGTTCATTGCTTTCATGTCTTTCAGCCTATGTGAAACATGTTCTCTTACTGTATGTATTTGCAGCCTGTCAATCCCACGTTTTCGAGGACTGATAGGCTGATCATCCAGGACAATGAACTCAACAGTTTTGTCAGTTATTTTTGCAACTTTTTGCTGTCATTGGGAATTTTTCACAGAATGCACCTTTCGAAGTTTGTTGTTGAGGTTTGCCGTCCTTCCTCATCCCATGTTGGTGAAGTCGTCATGCTCTTTCACGTGACACATCTTCAATCGCTTTACAAGGTTAAAATTGGCAACACTCATGCCACCAATCCAAAGTACAGCTTTGCATACTGTGCATGTCATTATTTTACTGGAAGGATTATTGACAGTAAAATACCACCAAAAAAAAAAAAGTTGCGCATTTCTTCTGTGCTGTAAAAGAGTAGTTGCTGATGATAGTCCGAGACATCGGTAATGATCCATCTGTAATGATCCTTCCGCAGGTTCACCTACGGAAACCTTGTTACGACTTTTACTTCCTCTAGATGGCCGAGTTCGATTGTCTTCTTGGAGCGAGCGGTGTCTGATTTTAGAGCAACAAAGAAAAATTGATTGTTGCAGAGTAGTAGGCGGCCCGATGCCAG
>KV751333.1:888088-916079 GCA_001698575.1 Mola mola | reverse complement strand
CCGCCGCTATACAGCAAGAAGAGTTTATTGATATTGAATAGTCCATAGAGTCACTGATTCTGATACTGGTACTTTCAGTGGTATAGGGAGTATCTCCAATAGTGGTATTGGAATCGGAACAATTCTGGTTGCATATGAACAAATGCTCAGAAAACATTCACTGAATAATTTAGTTATTTGTGCTTTTTTCATGAAAGATGTTCTGCAATAAAGAGAATCATTGAAAGTACATCGAAGACGGCTGGTTCATTATGGGTCTTGTGTTCAAAATAATGTCGAGGTCATCATATCAAATAGCTCAGTCTTTAATATCAGAAGAGCTGCCACTTTTTTGCAGTGTGTCATGTATTTTTATGTATTGCGGATGGGGTTTACACCAGAGATGATCCAGTCCAGATATCGCCTGCAAGTGGTCCGGTTGTTTGGTCTGCACCAGAGGTCTCAGATTGCGTTCAAACCAAGACAAATGAACCACACCAGGTGGGTTGAATGCTCCAGGGTTCAGTTCCGCCAGACTAAACAAGTCTGTTGTGAACGTGAGGCATTATGCTGGTTTGACAGTGGTCCAAAGGAGCAAGCCATTGTGAAGACAATGTCTGCCCTTCCTTTGTATGCAAATCATATACAAATCTTGCACTTCTTGTCCCTTTTTTCCACGCCACAATATTGACAGAAAATTTAAACTAAAAACTAGTGACAGCAAAAAAACTATTGATGGTAAAATTTTGTGTCAAATATGTTAGAAAAATATAGAATATTGGAAATTACGATGCGTTTAATTTTCGGTGTCAGTACATTTTCCACTGTCAATGCCACTTTTCACAACACACGAGTTACAATTCCAACGTTTCCCCGTCATTAAGGGTGTACAGGATTTGTTTTCATGTCATTTTTTCAACATAAATTTGTTGTCATTGTTAACAAAATATCTGTTTGCCAAGTTATAAAGCTTTATTATTTTTGGACCAACTGAAATGTGGTGGAAGTATCAGGTTATTAAGCCCATGCAGATGTACAGTAGCAAATTGAAGTGTTACTTCAATGCACTGGGAAATCTGTTATACAAAACCTGGCAAGTTTTACCTTTATCTAAAAATTTTTTCATGACATTCAAAGAAATAACCATTTCAAGAGATGACATTTAATTTAGTTTCATTGTCCTTTTGTCCTATTTTTCATGGATGTACAATAGCTAATTTGTTAGCAGCTACAATCAGCTCCAGAGCTGATTGGTCAGTTGTTTTACGATTTCTCAGCACAGTACGAGACCTTTTTGAAACAGATGTTTAAAAGCTGTAGAATTAAGATATACTAAATTTAAATGAATGGTTTTCATTTGTAACAGTAACATTACAACATCAGTGCATAATGCGTCACGTCCTGTGTACATTTCCTGTTTAGGGATGTTTTGGCTTCTTGGGCTGTGTGTCTCAGCAGAGAGCTCAAACAGCAGAATAAAACAAGAGAACTGTTGAATGGGCCCTTGGTAGCAGCTAATACAGTCCTTGCTGAGAGCTTGGTGTGTAAATCACAGCAGTGTAAAGTGACATCAGTGCCTACATATTGTCTTGGGAGATACTGTGTTTGTGTGTGCATGCATGCTTTGTCATCTCTTAGTATCTGCTCCAAATCATAACTATAAATCCATCAAAGCCACCTACATCAAGTTCAGCGTGACCAGCTGTAAAGCTGAGCTGAATCTCTCCCTGAAAACCGACCTGATCCATGGTCACCCCTCCTCCAAAGATTATCATTTCACAGCTGCACAGAAATAGCTTTCTGTGGGGCTCAGAGGAACAATTACGTTTGTTTCCCTTTCACAAGCCAATTGAGTCTGCCTCTGTCAGTTCGGATTTATGTGAAGAGTCAAAAAGGGGTGTGGTTAGATAAAACTTCAATTAAAACAACTGAGTAAACAGAAGCCACAGTGTCTTTAATTTTAATCTGACTCAAGCTCCATGAACACAGGACTCTGTAATGTCTATAATGCATCTTGGTAACTTTACTTTATTATTGGCTATTGGAACACATTTTGGGATTCAAATATAATTTGAATTGTTGAGAACTCATTAATATTCAAAAACTGAAATCACTATTTGAATGTGTGTCTTTAGTTTTATAAATGTGTTTGTTACCATTCCTAAATCTTACTGTACTTGTCTTGGCCTGTAATTTACCCACATTCTAGAAACAAAAAGCTGGGGGACGCGCCAAGAGTTTTCCTTACTGCTCTGAACTTCGAGCTGCAGCTATCCGGTTAAACATTACGTTTCCTGCAGCACCTCATGGAGTTGCTTTTAAACTCTTTGCCACCAGTATGTACATGGTATCCAGGGTAGTTACAACGCCGAAAACGAGGAGGGAGAAGGTGCGGCTGCTGGTACCCAATATGAGGAGATAACGATGTCATGCGCTAACTATGGTGAATACTAGCTACCTGCATCTCTGTGTGCGACTGAGATATTCTAAAATCACAAAGGAATCGTACAGGTTCAAGCCTTGCAATGACCGTTTGGTTATAGATATGTGTGCAGTGGTCAAGTGGCTTTCTTGAAATTAATGTTATTTGTGGTGATTATTTCTTTATTTAGAACGCCCTCTGTTGGACAAAATGTGCAACAATCACATGCTGATAAAGGCATCAGCAACTGTTAAGTGTTTATGGACATACATAGTAAATATTATTGATAAAAACTTTTGTGCATAAAAAATTGAATGTAATTCGAAATGACAAAAAATAAGAATGGATTATAGATTAGAATTGACAGCACTATAATTTTACATGTACACTATGTCGCTTTTTAAATTCAATTTCCAAAAGAGAAGAATATGTGTGGGAGTGTGTTTGAGTGACTGACAGGTGTCTAAGCCATAGTCATAGTCAGCCATGGGGTTTACTGCTCAGTAAATGTTATGCGAAACAGTGTTGATTTCTTCACAGTTGGTTTAATCTTGTTGGTTTCCCTCATTTTGTTCCATCAACATCACATTAAATAATAATATTGACTTTCTGTATCCGTCCCTTCAACGGGGGTCCGAACACAAATTCAGTTGGTCCTTCTTTTAAACCATCCCTCATCTTTCACCAAGTTTCCGAAAAACCTAAACAGTCATTTTCGTGTAATCCTGACAAACAAGCAAATGCCCAGGTGTGAAAACATGATCTCTTTGGCAGAAGTAAAAATATTAAAAGTTAATAAATGAATAATTGCAGAAAAATAATTACATTTCACAAAAAACAAAAATAATTTGGTGGTGCTGTGGCTGGGGGTGGGTGTTACAGTATCTTTTAGTATCCTCTGGACTCTGCACCTCTCCAATGTCCCCGGATATAAGGTATATTAGTACCAGTGAAGTTTTGAGCAGTTTTAATCACCTTCCTGTCTTTGGCCATCAACCAACCTTGCCCGATCATAATGTTTCCAGTTTGATATTCCTCCCTGTAACTTAAAAAGAACTTGGCAGTGTGAATGTGACCATAGAGAGTTTTTTAATGGCAATGTTTGTGTAATAATCATGTGGTGGAAAAAAAACTACTCATGGGAAAATCTCTGTGTGCGAGAGAGACCCTGATGTAAAAGATATATGTCTCCAATGGTAGAACAAAATAGAACAGAACAAAATAAACACATCAATAAAATAGTGCTATTAAAACAAGAAAATTATTTTTTCTAAGGAATACAACAGGGAATAGAGAAGATAATAAATGAAAGAATGTAATAGTGATGAAAGAAAAGAAAAGAAACAATAAAGGGAGAGTTTATAAGGTTTGTTCATGTGATATAACTATACAATGTTATGAAATTTTGCAGAAAGAGACTGTAATGCAGTCATGTAAGTGGAATAAATACTTTTAGAAAGCATTTTTAAACATGTTTGGTGAGAGGTCAAAGAAATAAAAAAGAGAGTTGATCAAAAACTTCAGGTCCTGAAGTGACTAAATTGAAATAAGGATGTGCGAGTGGAAGGCACCAAAAGTCAACTCTTTTTTCATGTGCTCTAAAAGTGATTTTCTTAACTTCTTTTAAATAACCTATTAAACTGATAATGAATTGATTTGAAGACAAACTCTGCTATGTGGTAAGCTAATTCGGAAGAAGTTAAGTATAGATAATTCCTGAAAGAGAGTTTTTGATTGAGCTAAGTAAGTTGCACGAGAAATGATTTGAACATAATTACCTAGATACTGTATGATTCAATTGAGCATGATAAGTACTAGTCCATATTACATTGCAATAAATAATGTAGGGGTAAATTAAGGAGTAGTACAACATCAGAAAAGTTTTTTATCCAGACTAATGAATTTTACTCAAGAATATTTAATTTAATTTTAGGTGAAGTATTGTTAATATGTGGTTTCAAACAGTTTCTCATCAAATAGTATACCTAAAAAATCTAACAGGTGCGGTTAAAGAAAAGAAGAAGAAAGCAATTAAATTGTTATCAATCACCACCTCCATATCCTTTTCAGTCATCTTATTTTTCTACTGTTAAATAATTGAAAATGATTATGTATTTATTCATTTACATTAAAGGCAAATTTGTTTGTTTTATACCACACAGAAATGTTATGGAGTTCCCTGTTGATTTGTGAAATAATTTGTTCAAGATTGCTCTGAGAATAAAAAACACTTCATCACATCATCTGCAGAATGATATGAAAAAAAATTAACCACTATAATGTGGTCACTGGGTGGCACAGTGGTGCAGTGGTTAGCACTGTCGCCTCCCAGCAAGAAGGTCCTGGGTTCGATTCCGGGTCAGGGTGTTTCTGTGTGGAGTTTGCATGTTCTCCCTGTGTCCGCGTGAGTTCTCTCCGGGTATTCCGGCTTCCTCCCATGTTCCAAAAACATGCAAAACTGGGGGTAGGTTAATTGGTCACTCTAAATTGTACGTAGGTGTGAATGTGATTGTGGATGTTTGTTTGTCTCTACGTGTCAGCCCTGCGATGAACTGGCGACTTGTCCAGGGTGTCGCCCGAAGATGCTGAGATAGGCTCCAGCCCCCCCCACGACCCCTAAAGGGATAAGCGGTAGAAAATGAATGGATGGATGGAATGTGGTCACTGGCCTCCAAGCTGCTTTCAATTCTTCCCTGTTTTTCAGCATGTTTGTGACGTTGAAAGTGACACTCCATGGAAAGAGAACGGGAAACTTGTGTTTCTGGATTGGAAAGATGTTGGTCACCTTTTTCTAATGGGTTTACTGGTGTTAAAACACCTGCCTTTATGTCTTCTTCTTACATCTTTTTGCAGCTCTCTGAATGCACTGCAAATTTTTGTATAAAAAATATCATTGGGGATATATATATTTTTTAGAGTGCACAGTAAATATTAGAAATAATAGTGTCCAAAATGTGGGAGCCAGATGAAGATTCTTATTGCTGGCTGCTCAGGCAGACATTGATTGTTCGGCTCCATGATAAAGCCAGTGTCCAACAGTCTGTCCTCCCACCAGTCTCTGTTAAGATCAACAGGGTGATGTCGACAGCCCAGCGCTGTGCCTCCACATCTCTACTCCCATCTGACCAAGAAAGATAAAATGTTTGTGTGAGTCAGCCAATAACCAAACGACTGTGTCAGGCTATAAAAAAAGGTCGCTTCCCCGAGTGATCATCTGTTGAAAGATGTCGTCTGCAGAGAAAGCATAGTTAAGCTTTGAACATAATAATGAATTCTGTCCTCATGTTTAGTGTGCTGTGTGGTCTGCTCATTCTTCCAAACAGCCTGTTTAATCATCTGATCCTCCAGTCAAGATTTTAGTATTTAAATTGAATTCATTGTCTGGATAAAGGGTCTTTTAGCCTGTTTGTGTTCATGTTACACTTGTCCATTATCACGTTTCACATCTTCCTGTTGATTTAATCTTCCCTTGTCATTTAAAGATTTTTCTAACCATTTCTATGATTGATCATCTTGACGTCTTTTCTTCTTTGTTTTCCACAGATTATAGATAATGGGCTGTGTGCAATGCAAAGATAAGGAAACAACCAAACTCACAGATGACCGAGACACCAGCATCTCCCAAGGGGCAGGCTACCGTTATGGGGCAGACCCCACGCCACAGCCCTACCCGAGCTTCGAGGTCACCACCATCCCAAATTACAACAACTTCCAAGCCCCTGTTGGACAGGGGATGACTGTGTTCGGCGGGGTCAGCACTTCTTCTCACACAGGAACCCTTAGGACTCGTGGCGGGACAGGTAAGGGACAGATGATGTTCAAAGACTGTGTTTGACAGCAGCTGCCAGGCTGTTTTTACACTGTGAACAAGGGTGAAAGTAGCCTAAATGTCATGGCCAGACAGCTTGTTGTTAGCAGTGTGAAAAGTGAGCACCATTGCAGCATGTAACCTATAATCAGAGACATTTGCAAGGATGTGTACATCTTCATAATTGGTTATTATTCCTTTAAACTGACACGATGTAGCAGTTCAACATGCTAAGGTGTTGACAAAATGAGAGTTTTTCAGTTACTGCAACCATATTTCTTCAAAAGCACTATCTTGATATTAAAAATCTGAATTTTGAGTTTTTTCTTGTTGTTTTATATGTGTGTTGGCACAGACTTGAATGTACTTTAACTTTAAATAGTCCAACAATGCAAAAGATTTTTAATAAATTGGGATTCTCTTTTCTCTTTTAATCCAATCATTCATGTCCTAACAAGTTCATAATAAACACCAATTTCTGAATTTCAAATTATTTTTTTTTTCATGAGCCCGGAAGTTACATCAGTAATAGTTATCTTTCTTAAACATTATAGAAAAAATGTCTAATTCTGATTTAACCAATTTGCAAATGATGGGCAGTACATATGGATCACAAAACATACATGCACGCTGTAGTGCAGATCTCTCTCCTTGAGAGAGATCTGAGAGATATGAGATATGGGAGTTTCTATTTACAATCCTGCTGTAGGCTTGATGCCTACATCAGCAACACCAACAACCAGAAAATACATTTTAATAAAAATATTCCATTACCACACACAACTGTGATTGATCTGGCAGGCCTCTAGACAAGCCTTAACTCTACAAAATACAAGTAAGTTGTTCAACATGTTTTAAGACAGTCACAAAGCACACTTTTATACTGATGTTGGTGTTCACTTGGTTGTATGTTAGATGTGTGACAAAAGTAACTGTGTAATATAAAAGAAAAGCTTGAGATAAGTGTGCCAGAACTGCACTGCCACTAAGTTGCCCTTGAAGGAATCCCTTGATCCTCACATATGCCACTGGACCTTTCAGGCTTTTTCAGCCAAATCCAATTTTGGTTGTTGGTTGTTGCTACTGCTGGTTCAAAGTTGGTGCAACATGCAAACCTGAGAACCGGTTTGCTTTTCCACATGCATGACAGCCACTGTAGGGTCATGCAATTATGTAACTGTAGCCATACTACATTTTTTCGAACACTGACATTGTTTTGGTTGCACTTTCCAGTTTGCTCTCTTTATCTTCTTCTCTCTTAAATATTATAGTACAAAGAGTAGGGCTGTGTCCTCCTCAGACCATTTCTGTTTCAAATTTGCATTAATTGTGCATCTTTGTGGATTAATCAAACAACACACTACACAAACTCTGGTTGTTAAATTCTGATAGTCATAAGATTTTACCGGTCTCCATCCATCCATCCATCCATTTTCTAACGCTTATCCCCCCCGCGACCCCTATCTCAGCATCTTCGGGCGAAGGCAGGAACACCCTGGACAAGTCGCCAGTTCATCGCAGGGCTGACATATAGAGACAAACAACCATCCAAACTCTCATTCCACCTACGGGCAATTTAGAGCGACCTATCAACCCAACGCCCAGTTTTTGCATGTTTTGGGGCTGTGGGAGGAAGCCAGAGTACCCAGAGAGAACCCATGCAGGCACAGGGAGAACATGCAAACTCTGCACAGAAACGCCCTGACCCTTGAATCGAACCCAGGACTTTCTTGCTGTGAGGCGACAATGCTAACCACTGCACCACTGTGCCGCCCTGTTTACCGGGTCTGTGATCATGATAACCCCATCCCCAGCCTTGTTTCTAAGGGTTCATTTGTTCAGCACCAATAAATTATTAGAGCCAGGGCCTGGTTGTTTGGCTGTCAAAACGCAAAGAACTGGTACCAGAATAAGCACTAGCTCTGAACTAGCACTGAAACTGACTTGGTTAAGAACACAACAGTTCAGTCTGTGCTTGCATTAGCCAGCTCCGAGGTGTGAATCTGTTGGACCTTGAAAGAAAAAAATGCATTATAAAATATTAATTTTATAAAATACAGAAGCAAAATACTGTTCAGTTCCTGAGTCACCTAAAATAACCAACAATCAAAGCCATCAATCAAAGTATGTGTTACGAGAGAAAAATGGTACTTCTCAAGGTTAAGTCAGGTGGAAATAATGGAGTGTACTTCTTAAAGCAGTGTGTTTTTATTGTTTATCGAAAGAGGTAAATTGTCTGCAACACTTATAGAAGTGAAAGTGCTGTTTCTTTTTGCTGCTTTCCCACACAGTTACAGCATTCTGTGTGCCCAGTGAAAGTTCACACACATACATCTCCATATGCAAAAGTTCGAATTCGAAAGGAAATGTGCACTTAAGGACAACTAATGACATCCCAAATTCCCCACAATCCTCACCTCACAGGTCCTGCTACAACTCCATTGCCGACTTCAGCCCTCAGCCCAGTCAGGATTGTCCAGCTGGCGTTAGTGCAAGTCTTTGTGCAACAGGCTTATTGTTTGGTTAGGGAATTTTCCCACTCAAGATATCCTTTATGTTTGACTGAGCCCAGGCAGCTCTATAGAGGAACTCAGAGTTCCTACTCCCTCAAAGTGTGGATTATTTTCTGTGTTGTATATTTCAAATCCACACAGTGGCAAAGGAGCAGAGAGGGGTATATCTTCTTAATTTTCTCCTGGTGGGGAAATTTTGGACATTATCTGCCCTTCTCTCTTAGCCTCGGCTGTAATGCAGCTGCTGAGTTTGTTTTGCTCCAACCACCCCACTCAGTCATACCGTAGAGAACCCCAAATTGCAGCTGGCATCAGAAAATAATTGATTATATTCACTTGGTACATTTCCATCCCTGTCCTTAATCACCTGAACCTGCTGCACATCCTTCCCAGCACGAGCCTTCTGCCTCACCAGAGGATACAGATCCTTTTGTCCTTCCTTAGTGTCCAACCTCTCATACAGCTCATCATATGCTTTCTGTTTAGCCTTTTCCACCTTCCTCTTTGCCTTACGTTGAATCGCCTTATATTCCTGTCTACTCTCTTCTGTTCTCTCACTATCCCATTTCTTTGTCGTCATCCTCTTCCTCTGAATACTCTCCTGTACTTCCTCGTTCCACCACCAAGTCTCTTTATCATCCGTCCTGTGTCCAGATTACATACCAAACACATCTGTACCTGTCTACTTGATCACTGTTGCTGTGGTTACCCAGTCATCTGGCAGTTCTTCACGACCACCCAGAACCCGTCTCAACCTCTCCCTGAAGTCCTCACAGCAGTCTTCCTTTTTCAGCTTCCACCATTTGATCCTCTGCTCCACCTTTGCTCTCTTCCTCTTCCTCACCACCAGAGTCATCCTCCACACTACCATTCAATGCTGTCTTGCCACACTGTCCCTGTCACTACCTTGCAGTCTCCAAACTCTTTCAGATTGCATCCTCTCCACAAAATGTAGTCCACCTGGATGCTCCTGCCTCCACTCTTTGCCACCCTGTGTTCTTCCCTCCATTCCAAATCCATCCATTTTGCAATATCCACTACCATTTTATCTTCCAAGTTCCTTTCCTTGACACTAAACCTGCCCATCACTTCCTCATCACCTCTTTTCCCTTCATCAACATGCCCATTGAAGTCTGCTAAAAATCACCACTCTCTCCTCCCTGGGAATACTCTCTACCACTTCATCTGACTTGCTCAAAAATTTCCCTTTCTCTTCCTTCTCACAGCCAACTTGTGGGGCATAACTACTGACAACATTCATTATGACGCCTTCAATTTCCACCTTTACACTGTCCCGGTCCGGCATTCTTTTCATCTCTACAACATTCTTTGCATACTCCTCCTTCAGGATCGCCTCTTCTCCATTTCTCTTCCTATCCACACAATGATAGTACAGCTTGAACCCTGCTCCAATGCTTCTAGCCTTAGTGCACTTCCACCGGTCTCTTGAGCACACAAAACATGTACCTGTCTTTTTTGCATCATGGCAGCCAGCTCTCTACCTTTGCCTGTCATCATGCCAACATTTAGAGTTCCTACTCTCAATCCTACACTCTTGACTTTCCTCTTCTCTCTCTGTCTCCTAACGTGTTTCCCTCCTCTTCTTTTTCGACTAACAGTTGCCCAATTTCCAACAGTACCCTGTTTGTTATCAGCACCAGTGGCGGTCGTTGTTAACCCAGGCCCCAAACAATCCGGTATGAAATTCGTTTTTGTGATTCGCATGTTTGATTTGGCTCTGTTTTTACACCAGATGCCCTTCCTGACACAACCCTCAACCTTTATCCATGCCTGAGACCGGCATCAGAAATACAGTGGTTTTGTGACCCACTGTAATTCTGGTGTGTTAGTGGCTGGTTTGGAATAAGTAGGAGTGTAAGGGTAAAAAAAAAAATAAGGCTTCGAGAGAAGTGCTACTAGAGATATTAAACTGAGAGCTTCTATTCTTTTCTGTTACTCCTGTGATGAGGGCATAATTAGGATTAGTGGAGGGAGCTTTGGTACATGGGATGAGACACAGTGGGAAGAAGGTGACCTCAGGTACTTTTTAAAAGAAGGATTTTTGATTTTTCAAAGGTTATTAGACAATTATGGAATCATTTATACTACAGAAAAGCAAAGACTTACAGAGAGCAAAGGTGAATCATACTATAGGACATCATTCTTGTTTTTAATGTCGTATACCATGACAATACTCTAAATTGTACTTTTCTGTGCTATCCTCTCCGAGAACCCATTACACTACTATTTCTATGTAGCCAGGCATATTATTCATTGTCTTTCATTTGGAAATTAAAGCAAATTGTCAAATGCAAACTCTTCGAGTCGAAACTTTAAACTTCAAAAATTTTGTGTTCAGTTTTTTTCTCAGAGGTGTGAATTTTTGTACAAATTAATATCTCAATCCCCCAAATAGATGTTGAAATATTTCATCATATAACTGAAAACATTGATGTGCCAGTGGTGCCCAGTAAAAGGTTTAGGGGCTCACTAAAGTTAATATGATTTATCTTTTTGGGACCATGAATTTGTCCAAATTGTAATTGAAATCCATCCAGTCCTTCTAAAGATACTTTGGTCTGGACAAATTTGATGAAAAGAGCAACACTGCTGTATGATAAAAATAATTCAAACAAATAATTGCAACCTCCATGACCACTAAAATTGCCTTATTGGGAACACCTTTGAACTATTCTTTGCTTCCTGGGTGCATCATCACATGTAAATTTGAATACTGTTCATTCGATTTAACTCAACTGATTTAAGATACACTCAAACCAGAGATTGATTCCTTTACTCAGTGTGCTACAGCTACCACTGCACTGTAACTTACACTGGGTTTTTATCCCCCTCTGTAGGTATCACCCTCTTTGTGGCACTTTATGACTACGAGGCACGGACAGAAGACGACCTCAGCTTCAGGAAAGGAGAAAGGTTCCAGATTATCAACAGCACGTAAGTCGCTTATCAGAGTGCCTGCGATTGGGAAGAATGCAGACTTTCCTATTTTATCACTGTTTTAACAGGGATAGTGCTGCTGGGAGGGGAGCAGAGAGGGCATTGAATTTCAGCTGGAGTAAAAGCGGCAGTTGTAGGCTGGAAAGATGTGTTCTGGTTTCATCATTTGGAGCAAGCTAGACCTCAAAATATAACAGCTTCACTTGAGATTGAGGAAGTATAAAATTATAAAAACAACATTTTTCAGCTTTTGTAACCATCTTGAAAGCACCAACTCATAACTTAATTATTTTAAATATTAAAAAGCTTTACATGGGATGAAATTGACTGCCAGAATTGGCAATAGTTTTATAGCGTGTTCAGTGTTTAAGAATGCAGAGCACTTTAAACAAGGTCGAAGTGGTGGCCTGAACAAGTAATTTGACAATCGGCAGTAAGTACAATTTATTTAAGATCCACACAGGGTGGAGCAGGGTCTCCAGCCAACAGTCTTGAGTGTGGTGTTTCTTCAAGAGTTCCATCTGAGCTTGGCCAGGAAGTGCCGTGTTAACACCCACAATGACGTTGGCAAGTCTCTCTACCAGTAAGCAGAGGTGCATTCAATCAATTTCTGTGTACAAGCCTGCCGGAGTGACCCTCAGCTGCCTCTGTGTTTGGATTTGTGCAGTGGTGCAGTGACAGGCACACTGCATTGGGGAGGCAGGAACACTGCTGGGTCGTGCACTGACCCGGTTCTCCTTTGTTGTAATTTAGCATTTTAATTAAGCTACTTGGCGGCACAGTAGTGCAGTGGTTAGCACTGTCGCCTCACAGCAAGAAGGTCCTGGGTTCAATTCCGTGTCAGGACGTTTCTGTGTGGAGTTTGCATGTTCTCCCTGTGTCTGCGTGGGTTTTCTCCGGGTACTCCAGCTTCCTCCCACATTCCAAAAAAAAACATGCAAAACTGGGGGTAGGTTAATTGGTCACTCTAAATTGCCCGTAGGTGTGAATGTGAATGTGAGTGTGGATGGTTGTTTATCTCTATATGTCAGCCCTGCGATGAACTGGCGACTTGTCCAGGGTGTCCCCCGCCTTTGCCCCAAGATGCTGAGATAGGCTCCAGCCCCCCCCCTGCGACCCCTAATGGGATAAGTGGTAGAAAATGAATGGTGTGTACAGTGCTTCAGAGGGACAGTAGGTTTACTGCAATTCCAGTACATTGATTATGAAGCCATCACTGCAATGGGTGAAAAGTTCAGAATTTCAGTTTATTTAATCGATACGTTTGTGACATTGTTTTCGTTTTTTCCCTGGATAACTGGATGTCAATGGGTTTATCAGTCTTCAACCACTTGACTTTTCTACTCCAACTTAACATCAGCTGAGACAGGAAGAAGGAAGCACACGTTTGTAAACACAAAGGAACATGGAATAATATAATATTTCACCATTTAGTAAAAATCACCAAAATATCGGCATTGTTTCCACACTGTCAGATCTGCGTCATATTATTAGGGAGCACTTTTATTTTGGTTCTTAGACTACAAAAGAACAGAAACTATTGGAACGCTATAAGTAGTAATACCAATATACTAATAGTAAGGATACAGTCAAATGGGCTAATTTACTCCAGATTAATAGTATTTACACTGATAATAGCACTGCCCTCTAGATTAGCACCATTCCTTTTTCCAGCATGATTCAATTTTAATTTATTTATGAAAATCATTTCCCAGGACTTCGAAATTTTGAAAGTTGTATGATAATATAGTATAACTTCAGACTGGTTTGAGAAATCATGCTATGGATCTGAAATGGACTGTACAAGTGTAGTAAGAGTCTGCTTTTTTATTTTAGTAAGGCTGACTGAAAGGGTGAAAAACATCCTGTAAAATGTGTAAAGCAGCAGTAAGCTATACTGTGTGAAAATGTGTGCTCTAAAGTAGATGTGATTTGTACTGAAAGCTCTAAAAAATGCAAACCAGTGATACATTTCTTTAATATTCTGTTTGCATGAATGTGACTTTAAGAATTTAAACTGTGAACAGTTATTTCCATTATAAGCGAGACCACTGTTTTTGGCCATAGAAAGTAAAACTACCATTTATCAAAACAAAGCATAATCTACACAAACATAATGCAAAAATGCAATAGATTGGCAACTGTTCAAAGCAAAACTATAGATTAGCTGATCATTTTTCTAGAAAACAAAGTGTAACATGTCTGCCTACAGCCACAGCAACCTTTTTTCTTTTTGATGGGAAAAAATAAAGGGAGAAATGCTTTATCATACTGATACTACCTTCCTTCCTGGCAGTATGATAAAGCCTTTGAAAGTGTATTAACATATTCAGTTTTTGAGATAAAATTGAAAAGTTCATGTTGCTGCTATATTTTTGGGCCTCCTTACTTCAGTATTTCTAAAATCAAAGACAGGTTCTATAGGATAGCTTGTATCTAACTTGGGGTGAAATACAGGGCAAGAAAGCACATTTAATATTCCCTGTGGAAATCATACAAAAATACTGGTCATACATGCAGCAGTCTTTGTGACTTTATTGATGCTTTTTGTGCTTACACACAAACATGCAGTATCTCAAACATATAATGTTAATGCGTATGTGTTATGAGACAGCTCCTGACTAATTATGAAAACCTTCCTCCGTACATGACTGCATTATCAGCTTGGCCTTTGGCCCAGCATGGCCTGTCCTCCCACCTACTCACCACACCCAGTGAATATCCTGTCCCAGCCGGCGTCTTTCACATTCCACAACACGCCTCATACCCTGATGGGCATCAGCCAGAGCAGGGGTCAGCACCCTCCTCTTCCTCATCATCGGCAGGGGCCAGCCCCCCCCTCCAGCCAACCTTAAATGTCTCCAGGGCTTCTTCTAGGTGGCCACAGGGACCCCTGCTGGACAAAAGCAACAAAAGCGTGCCAGCCTGTCAGAGATGGCAGGAAGTGACTTGCAGATAACTCGAGCAGGTGTGCCTCACGTTAAGCTGCGCCACCAGAGATCTCAGCGATCTCAACAGCAGCAGCATCCTTGCGAAAACAGGCTTCCATCCCTAAATGTTTACAAGGCTCAGGCTTTTCATAGCCCACCATGAGAGGTTTTTTTTGAAGCTTCATCAGACATAATCAGAAAATTCCTCCTGTTTTTACAGAATGCTACAAGGCTACGCTGTTAGTAAATTAAATTTGTATTGTTCTGATTCCGCTGCAGGCGATGAATAATCACACTGTGGTGGTGTGAATGTCTTCCTGCATCACATGACTCTCCTCAGTCACCATGGTCCTGAGTTTGATTATTCTCTCATCGGCAGTTTACAAGGGGAGAGAGGGTTTAAATCCATTTAAAGGGAGGTGCTTTGTTTACTCTTGTTGTTTTTTTTGTTTTGTTGTCTTTTTGCGGCAGAGCTGAGTTGATTTTAAGGAAGTTTGTTTCTGGAGACAAAAGGATGCAGCGGTACAGACTGGGGCCCACCCCTCTATGTCTGTTTGTCTCTCCGGCTCCTGCACAAACACTCATAGCAATGCATCTTCCACCATACACATCTCTTACACCAACACATATTTCTCTTGCTTGTGCATACTTTTCTCTATCAGAAGGCAGTTTGTTTGAGATTTCATCCTTCTCCTCCTCCTCCCTCCTGAAGGAGTCCTCCATGAACAAAGGGGAAGCTGAAGCTGGCTTGTTTTGCCTGGGATGCTGTCCCCATGCAAATTTCCCCTTCACAGCTTTGCTCAGCATAAATGTAGGACCAACACCTCCCTAAATTCTCTCTCTCTCTCTCTCTCTTTCACTCTCACTCACACTCACACTCACACACAAACATTCCCTCCTGATGTGCAAGGGATGTGATAGATAGAAGTGCTGGGTTGGTACAGTGTGTCTGACAGACATTGTCAAAGCACGGAAATGTTCATGTGTAAATGTGCATTCATGGGAAAACTAAAGTTATGACAATAAACTACTGCTGCTAGCTAGCAGTCCTTAGCGGGAGCCTAATGTGTATAAAGAAGAGGGTGAAGGAATAAAGAGAGAATATGAGTGGAGGAGCAGGGATAAATAAACAAGGGGAGTGTGTGTTGGAATGTGATAAAATCCTAATGGATAGCAACATAGAAACATGTTTTTCTAAATCACCAACTCAACAAATCCAATTAAAAGCTCAGAACCAGTAATGTGTTACTTCTACTACTGTCTTTCTGTGCTGAGGATGTTAATCTTTTGAAATGGGTCACATTTTGAAAAAGTGCTCAGTGAGTTCCTAAAACAGCTGGCCCACAGGAGTAAAGAGCATCATACCCAGTAGCTGGACAGTAACATCCTCTGTTTCCCTAAATAAGTAAATGCCAGAAAAATAGCACAACAACAGTGACTATTTAGCTGATGTCTCTGACCTAAACGTGCTCTGACGGAATGAGAAAATCAGACTTTTGAGAGAATGAAGCCTTCCTCAAATTAAAGGAGAATGCTGGTATTTTTCAACCTAAACCCTATTTCCACTTAGGATGTAAAATTTAGGATGTAGGATGTAAAATTTCGCAAAATACATCTTTTTTAAAAATATTACTGCAGTATGGACTTATACTAAATGGTCACTAGGACCATTTAGCTTGACAAGTTTATTTGATGTAGTGGCACAGGGCAAGTCAAAATTTTGGAAACAAAGTAAATAATAAAATAAAATCAAAAAAATAAAGGATTTATTTCCAGCATTTGACTTCCCCAATTAATATTCTAACAAAAGACACTATGGGAAATTGTCAAGCCTAAAAGGACAGAAAATAGGGCTTAGGTTGAAAAATACCAGAGTTTTCCTTTAATACATGAAACACATGTCTTATTTACGTCATGTTTTCTTCATGGACACATTAATTTGCATTATTCTTTGCTATTTTTTCTGAACTTTGAGCTAAAATTTGGTGCAAAGTTGGTTAATGTTGGTGTGATCAAATCATACGGACTGTGTATTTTCATTGTAATAAAGGAGCATCAGAACCAACAGAGGGGCTCATTGATGTGTGTGTGAGGTATATATAATGGGGCATATCAGGTGTTAACTACAAAGGTAATTATTTTTGGCTGATCAGTTCACTGTTGGCTTTGATCCTTTCATAAAATTCATTGGCTATGAGAAAAATAGAGCGCATGAATACCCTCTGCCCATAGACCCTTGAACCAGGTGAGAAAAAACTTAAAACCTTAAACAGGGAAAAATAAGAAACCTAAGGAAGAACTACAGAGGAAGGATCCCTCTTCCTAGGATGGACAGACGTGCAATAGATGTCACTTGTACAGAACACAACAACATGACAATAACATATTAGTAAGAATGTAGGAGTACATGAGGTTTACATGAGTCTATAAATCCAGGGGTATTTGAAGTCTATTGATCCAGAAGCAGGTGTATTTTATTGTTCCAGGAGTTGTTGTAGTCCATATATCCAGATCTGAGTGTTGCTGATGAATTTAGTGAGTCCAAGAGTATCCATCCATCCATCCATCCATCCATTTCCTACCGCTTATCCTGTTAGGGGTTGCGGGGGGGGGGGGCTGGAGTTAAAAGACAGTGTGAGTTAAAAGACAGCTCCTGGTCAAAGGTAACACCCAGGTTTCTTACAGTGAGGCTAGAGACTAAGGCAATGCCATCCAGATTAGCTATGTTGTTGGATAATGAGTCTCTAATGTGTTTAGGGCCCAGTACAATCACTTCAGTTTTGCCAGAGTTTAACAGTAAGAAGTTTTGAGACATCAGTTTTTTATGTAGCTGTAGATGGGTTTCATCTGGCTTCACTGATAAGTATAACTGTTAATCATCTGCATAGCAATGAAATGTATACATGCCTAAAGGAAGCATGTATAGAGTGAATAGTATTGGTCCAAGCGCCGAACCTTGTGGGACTCCATTACTAATTATATCATATCTGGATGATCATCCAGATATAACATGAACAAATTGAAATCTATCAGATAAGTAGGAATTAAACCATTTTAAAGCAGATCCTTTAATGACAATTTGGTGTTCCAGCCTCTGTAGTGGGATGTGACAATTAATAATTATCGCTGCACTAAGATCTATGAAGACTAGTACAGAGATGGGTCCTTCATCAGATCCATTGCCGTTTCTGTTGCTGTGATGCTTTCTAAACCTGACTGGAAGTCCTTAAATAGACATTTATCCTGAAAAAAGCCACTTAACTGTTTAGCTACTGCTTTCTCTAGAATCTTAAAAAGAAAGAAAAGGTTAGATATTGGTCTATAGTTGGCTAGAACTTCTAGATCCAGTACAGGTTTTTTTTAGGAGTGGTTTATTTAAAGCTACGTTAAAAGACTGGGGAACATAACCTGTTACAAGAGGAAGATTGATTATATTTAGTAGCAGAGTGCTAACCATGGGTAAAACGTCTTTGAGCAGCCTAGGAATTATGGGGTCTAAATTACGAGTTAGATGAAGATATCATAATTAGCTCATGAAGGTCAATTTGATAAAAGCTCTCCGAACACAAGACCAGTAACTGCCGCTGTAGTACCCGTTATCAAACTGGAGTACTGGAATCTGTGAGGTGTAGGATATTTTCTCTGATGAATATAATTTTATTATCAATGAAATTCATAAAATCATTACTGGTGAGGGCTATAGGAATGCAATAATGGCTCTCAGTCAGCCTGGCTACAGTGCTGAAAGGAATTCTGGGCTTATTCTTATTTTCTTCTATTAACGCTGAATTGAAATCTTTTCTTGCACAGCGAAGGGCCTTCCATTCAAGTTTGTGAGTTTTCTGTTTTAACTTGCAAGTACTGAGATTATACCATGGAGCTACTCTCTTGAGCTTCTAGTCTCTTGTTTTCTTTTTGACTGGGCCAATAGAATCAAGTGAGGTACTTAGAGAACCTGCAGTGCAATCAGCGAGGTGATCAAGCTGGGAGGGGCTATAATTTACATATGACTCCTCTGTTTTATTTGGGATATGGCACTGAGTTTATTGCAGAAGGAATGATTCCTTTAAATTTTTCAACAGTGTCCTCAGATATACATCTGCTTTAATAACTAGTGACTCTTGGCATATAGTTGAGCAAAAATTAAAACCTTATGAGATAATGATCCGATAAAAGAAGATTTTGTGCAAAGGCTATATGTCAGAAAAAGATCAACGGTTAAAAGTGGGAATTGTTTCCAATAGTAAAAAAATGCAGTTCCAAGACTGTTGTTTTCAATTTCTACATGAATATTAAATTCACCTACAATAATAACTAATCTGTTTTAAGGACCAAGGATGACAGAAACTCAGATAAAAATTCAGTATAGAGTCCAGGTGCTCCATACACTAACAAACAGAGTTGGCTGCAGAGTTTTCCTGTCAGGATCAGAAATGCTAAGAATGAGATTTTCAAATGAGTTATAATTTAGTTTAGGCTTAGGGTTTATTAATAGGGCAGAATTGAAAATGGCTGCGACTCCACCTCCTCTGCCAGTGTCTCTGGGAATGTGTGTGTTAATGTGACTGGGATTCATCTTGACATAGCCAAGTTTCAGTAAGGCAGAATAAATCAATATTATTATCTGATATAAGCTCATGTATTAATACAGCTTTAGATGATAAGGATCTGATATTCAGGATTCCAAATTTTGTTCTCTATGTGGTAGTGTTTGTTTTTATTAAGTTCCTGTGTGAACATTTTTTGTTTTTGTTTTTTTCGGGGGATTTATCAAATGTATGTGGATGCTGGACAGACACAGTCTCTATGGGGTTGCAGGAAGCAACTCTGCTTCCTGGCCTCAACTACAAATTGGAAATTTGGCTTACTAATAAATCTGGCCATATTTCTAGAATTGAAAGCAGTTTTTTCCAAAGAAGGATTTGATGCCATCTCTCCCACTTAGACCAGGTCTATCCCAGAAAGTCTGCCAATGTTCAATAAAGCCCACATCATTAGCTGGACACTACCTCGACAGCCAGCGGTTGAATGACGACGCGCAACTTAACATGTCAGGGGACCAGAGAAAAGAGAGACAAGAGATCTTGTTTTGGCAAAAGCACAAACCGATTTAACATGACAGTGTAGTAATCTGGCCTCAAATATAACAGAACACCAGTATAGTTGAGCGCAAAGAGCAAAAGCTGCTCCATTCATGTATTTTGGTATCCTCAATAAATCCTGTTGTTGCAGTGCATCGTGGTCTACTATGAATTCTGTGGGTGTACATATCGATCCCTTGATGCCTCTTCTTCAGTGAATTCCTACCTGTGTGATAGCTGAACATTGGCACAAAAGGAAAGGCCTGCTGTGAATCTAAGTCACCAAGCTGTCAGTGTTTCTGTACCTGCTCTCAGAGTACAGTTTGGTGAGAAATATTTTTTTTTTAAAAGCTTAATAAATAGAAGGAAACTCATAACAAATTAAATACACCTGCTGCCTTAACATCCTCAATCGGAGCAGCCCTAGGGTCTTTTCCAGTAGTAGTGTCAACAGGCTATTACCCACAGATGGAGCATCAGAGCCAAGCAATGAATTTATTTATTTTCAAGCAATTAAATAAAAGTGGCCGGGAAGAGGAACGTCTGGATCCCCCTTCTCAAACTGTTGCCCCCGCAACCGGGACCCGGATAAGCGTCAGAAAATGAAACGAAAACAATTGTTTGTGCTAGCAGCCTTACTGCATCAATGTGTTGTCTAGGTCCTATATGTTTTCCACATGGGCAGTATTATAGAAGACATCAAACTAGCTTTACCTTGTTGTGGTCAGTTGCATGGAGCATGTCAGCTTATATAAAACAAAGTGTATAAATTTGCTAATCTTTCCTTATCCCTATCCTTTCTCTCTCCCTCTTCTCTCTCTCTCTCTCTCTCTCTCTCTCTCTCTCTCTCTCTTTTTCTTTCATTTTTAGTGAAGGGGACTGGTGGGATGCTCGCTCGCTCACCACCAGTGGGAGCGGCTACATACCCAGTAATTATGTGGCTCCAGTGGACTCCATCCAGGCTGAAGAGTAAGTTGTATGTGTGTGTGTGTCCACAGAGACCTACAGGGCACTGGTCCAGGACTAGTAACTTTTATCTAGAATGTGCTCTAAAGGCCAAGAATCAGGGGTACATTGACAGCCACATGGATGAAACCCTCTGAGAGGTGAAATTCAGGAATAAAAATTGTCCATATCAAATCGTCGAACAGCTTTGAGACATTTCTACCGGCATAATAAATTGACATTTATGTGACACTATAAAGAGAAGGCTTTAGCATTTGAAATGCCAGCCAGACTGTGGGTTAGAGGTAAAAATATGCAAACTTGTGGGGATTTTTTTTTATTTTACAATTCAGCGGGTGCATACGTTTTTAGCACTATGATGTAAATGCTCACAAACCATCAGGTTTCACTTTGATATATTATTAATGGAAAAGAATGTCCAAAAAACAGTGTTTTAATCTTCTTTATCCTGTATATCTGCAGCATGGACTGCCAGAACAGACCATAACCCCACCCCCTGCTGTCAGTGAAAATACTTTAAGATTTATTCCGTTCACACTGAGGTAGAATCTCATTATGAGGCCACTGTTAGGTCCCAAAACTGAGTGATCCTCCCAGCCCCCAATTATTTACAACCTTTTCACAACTTGGTGCTAAATACCTCACTAATGGAACCAAGAGCTGCTATTAATCACCAGACTGGAAATGAAGGGCATACAAGAGAGATCCCCTCTTCTCTCTCTGTTCTCCTCTGAGCTGGAGCCACAGAGCTCATGCTGAGGACTCAACAAGCTCAAATTTAGTCAGCAGCAGCAACCAGGCCTGCAGCCTAACCAAAGAGAGTGACTGCAGAGTTCAGTACAACTGCTAACTCTTCAAGAAGCAAAGGAGTTACTGGTTTCCTCCAGCACTGGGACTGAACAAGAAAAACAGCATTATCCTCGAGAATTCCTTGCAAGAGCTTTAACTTGGACGCTCCATCAAACAGGGACCAATTCACCCAGAGAACATCTCTCTCATTTTAAGGAGTGTAAAAGTTGACCTGGGCACATCAACGCAGCATAGCACAGCTAAACGCGTAATTGATGGAAATATTTGCCTTGCATTGTTGAATGGTACTGTTGTGACTGTAGTCAGGTTATTGATAAGTGGATTTGCCCCAATTATAAATTAAGGTTAGTTAGCCGACACAGAGACAGGGTCTGCCACGCAACTAACCATCTTCCTTCTAACCTCGAACCACATTCTCACACATACACTGTCTTGAAACATGCAGGGTCTCAACCAGCAAATAGTCTGAGCCCCTAATAACAAAGGAACATTTGATCTGATACTCACACGGCTTTCGGCCATTTTGCCTTTGTTTAACATCCATTGGCCTCAGCAGCTATTTTGATTCTCTCTTTTACGCACACAAACAAACACAAACATACAAGCACACCCTTGGATATAAATGTATATAATGGTTTACATCCTAGATTAAGCAAGTGTTTCTTTTTCTTTATTGTTAATTGTTTAATAAATGCTTTTGGATAAAAATGCTCTGTGTTTAATGTTGCACAAGAGTGAATTTTGCCAACCTCTACACTGTCAAGAATTCCAACTAGCTGTTGATAATGGAATGTTGGTGGTAATTAAGTTAATTACTAAGCATATTTCCAAATTTACAGTTTAATAGATTTCATGAGACTGATTAATTGAATTGGCTATTTTTTCCCCTTCTTTAAAAGTGGTGCACCAAGATAATCTAATGTAAATTCAATCTTAGTATTCTAATAATCATTAGTTAACTATGATAATTATTGATTAATTTTGGTAGCCAAATTTTACCACTTAGTTGTTGCCTTGTATTGTTAACATAAATGGTGGTCTGTGTGTACAGCCAAACCATCAACATACCTGAGACACCACTGTTGCATACTAGGATTAAAGACAAGAGAAGATGGGGGCACACTGCTGTTAAATACGCACTATGGTGTCATACTGATCATTTCTTTCATCAAGTTTTAACTTTTACCTTTACCAAAATGTAGTAATGGTAATTTCACGAGACACATGTACTATATGTCTGATACCGAATGAATAATGTGTTTGTTTTTTTACTTCACCGGCTTCAGTTAAAAGTTGATTTTTGTTCCCCCATGTTTAGAGAATGTGACTTAACAATTACCTGTGCAGAGATCTGTAGAGATACTGTAATCAGACCTCAGTTGACAGGCTAGTAACTGAGTTGCAGTCAAATGCTAACATACAGCACACACAAAAAAGACAGAGAACTATTTACAACAGTACTAAAAATGTAGTTCTAGTATAGTTTCTGCCATGCTCTTGCCTTTAGGGATGTTGGAACAAATTTCTAGAGCCAATTTTAAAAAAAACTCAGGTGACATGGTGATGCAGTGTTCCATCATTGCCAGAAGGTCCTGCCTTCTATTTCCAGCCAGGTGGAGAAGAGCACAGTGTTCCCTCCTGATACTCTGGCTTGCAAAGACATTCAAGTTAGGTTAACTGGTTACTGTAAGTTGCCCTTGGTTGTGAATGTGAGTGAGTGTGTGTGTTTGTTTGTCTTTGTATGTCAGCCCTGTGATAAAGTATAGGGAGATAGGTTCCAGCCCCTTGCAACCCTGCAGAGGATTAGCAGTGATATGTGCATGGCACATGGGATGAAGGGTTTGTGTAGTTTGTCAAACAAAAAGATTTTAATTTTATAATATGTTTCATAATAATAAGTTTTTCAGTATGCAAACTTTTCTTAAGGAACTTACGATAATGACATCAACAAAGTTCCTACATGCAGTCAATTCTTAATGATAGCTGCGCCGGGTCAAAAACTATTCATTACTATTACTAGAAGGGACTTTTAGTGTGTAGGATTTTCTGGCTGTGTGCATCACAATGAAAGAAGCACTCACACTCGAAGGTCACACCACAGAAGTGTATTTGTCTTCTGCAATTCTACAATTATGTTAAACAATTTTAAACAAACAACAATTTTAAAAAATTAGGAATGGGGAAAAAAAATATGTATTAAAGTGGTTCAGGGTCTTCAAATTTTTCATCTTTTCCCCCATAATTGTAGCTGGTACTTTGGTAAATTGGGCCGTAAGGATGCAGAGAGACAGCTGCTGTCCACTGCCAACCCTCGGGGAACCTATCTCATCCGGGAGAGTGAAACCACCAAGGGTAAAACCACCAGCACACTCACTATATTTTCAATCTTTCCATACTTTTGTCTTTGATCAGATGTTTCCTCATTGAACTCATCATTTTGTCAGTTTTAACCTGTGTGTTTGACATTTGTGTCCCCCAAGGTGCGTTCTCGTTGTCCATACGGGACTGGGATGATGTAAAAGGTGACCATGTCAAGCATTATAAGATCCGCAAGCTGGACAGCGGTGGCTACTACATCACCACCAGGGCTCAGTTTGACATGCTGCAGCAGCTAGTTCAGCACTACTCAGGTACAAATCGAAGCTCTTCAATTACATTAAGGCTGCTCGAGTATCAAGATGTTCATTTTAGGATTAGTTTTAGGATAGGTTTGGGTTGTTTTAGGACTCCATTTGCTATATTTGTTTATGAAGGCTGCTATTCTGCTTTAATTTAAGGCTTGTTCTGAGTAAATTTTGCATGTGACTTCTTCAATTTATATTTATTTCAGAACACATCGTCATTATTTTGAAACATATTCCACGTCAATTAATGGCATATTATGGTCCATATTAGGGTGTATTATGGTTAATTTTAAGATGTATTCATTTCAGGACACATCTTCACCCTCATAGTTGTAGTTTTAAAATATATACCGAGTTCATTTTAAGACATAATCCAGTTCATTTTTTTTTTTTTTTATTGAATCTGGGTATTTTTAGGGCTTAACTGCAGTTTATGTATTCTTGGTACACACACTGACACACACATTAAGGACATTCATGTATAAGGAACCTTTACTCTTGAGCAGCTATATATGTTTGAAGGATGTCATTTTCTCTTAAACTTTTGGTGTCATGCTCTCAAGCTCTTGGCCAAACCTATACTCAAATTTGGTTTGACAAGCTGCATCACTGATGCAAAGCAGTGTAGCGGTGTAGCTGAAGATCTACAGCAATGAATCAGTGTGGTACATAAACCAAAAGGCTGCCCCTCAGTGGTCTAGCTGCTGTATGGCGCAGGGTAAAAATACATAAACTTTCTATTTACAAGGGGAAATAGGCAGACGGCAAGATGTGTTAGGATGGTGACAGAGCGTTGACAATGTGGCCCCATTTGCACCAGATCGCAATGTCATAGTCTTCTCTGCTGTCCAGTGTGTATTTCCTTAAATTGATCCACAATGCATTAAGCAGACACTGTTACACTATAATTACATCTGCTCTGCCATTATATTACCAGATGTAGGAATAAAAGGTTACACTTAACCAGGAGGCACATCAGCAAGACATGTAACAGCTACTGTTTGTCCAGTTCATTCCATCTGCTACCTTAATGGGCCTATCTGTGTTTTTTTAGTTTCCCATTCATCTTTAACGGAGCACCAGTGAGCCATGAAACAAGGACAATGTCATAGTTAGAGCAGAAGGGCACTTTGTTGTAGAGCAGATAGATTCAACGTCACAGATTTAGTTTGCATCACTGCGAGCTCACCCAGATGTGTGCTGAGCTCGTTCTTCCTGGCCATCAGGAGGTGACCACTGCGTCTGTGCTGCTGACACACATATGTTTTAATCAGATTTACAGGATGACACAGAGATTATTGTTCTTAGTCGTACTTATGCATTTTCTCCATCTCTATCTTAGGTTTGTTCCTGTTAGTTTTTGTCAAGCAGTAGCACTGATGAATCTGTGTTCTCATTTTTACCTCTCTCATCCTCTGTCTCTTCCCACCGAGAACAGGATATTTTTCCTACCATGCTCTAGATGGCAATTTGATGTATTGATTGGATTTTCTGTATGTGTTTACATTTTATCACCAATGCGGATGACGTATGGAGCCGACAAAAACCTTGACTCTTCACAGGGCTTGTGCTTTCATTACTGTTTTGTGCTGCTTTCTTCTGCTTTTCATGTCTTTAAAGAGATAAATATAAGATCCAGCATCATATAATGGAGCTATTCCTCAGTTGCAGATGGAAAGAGATGACAATAGAACGACATGTAGCCTAGAGCTGCAGACTTTTACAGAAATTACAAATGCCAAGTTGAAAACGGACATGGGGAGGATAGAGAGGGGCACAATAAACATCAGATTACATTACACAAAGAGGAAGCGTTTCTCGTCGGAATCACATTCACCATTCTAAATTTACATAGCAAATACTTATTGGCACATTGTATTACCGCTCTGAAATCTCAGATAATTAACTTTGAGCTACTACTTTTTAGTGCCAAATCTAGAAATGAAAACTGCTGAGATTTTTTGATACAGAATTTTTTTATACTTAATTCATTAATAAAATGATTTTAATAAAGAAACGAAAGCTGCATTTCAAACCAAGTCTGGTATAGCAAGTTGAAGGTGTTGCTCAGAGTGTAACAGGTACACAGAAATTGAGCACTGTTAGGGTACAGTTTATTTTTTACGATTTAAAAAAAAAAAAAGGCTTTCATCTGTAAGTAATGGATTGGACACAGTCCATCAGGTTTTGAAAGGTTTAAGGGCAGTCAGCTTTGAACATAGAGAGGTATTGACGTGGGAACGCGACAGCTGAGGCGACATGCGGCCCAGATGGGCTTTGATGGCCAAGTTACAGGTTTAATTGGCCTATGGATGAGAGGTAGGTCTTTATCTTGTCTTTACTTCCCAGTGCAAACAATCTGTGGGCTTATCACCAACAGAGACGAGGGAAGGGGGTGTCACTCGCAGTATTGGAAGGTAGGGGAGCCTTAGAGATATCAGTCCGAAAGTACTAATGGAAACTC
Organism: Mola mola; assembly: GCA_001698575.1. Classification (NCBI taxonomy): domain Eukaryota; kingdom Metazoa; phylum Chordata; class Actinopteri; order Tetraodontiformes; family Molidae; genus Mola; species Mola mola. The sequence continues at coordinate 889,524 of KV751333.1, read as the reverse complement.
TGCCCATATCAATCATGGGCAAACATGAGCTTCCTTTAGAGTAAAAGCAAGAGATGTTTGATTTCCAAACGAAGAAGATGGTTTCATCAGCCAAAGTGATACATCATACACTGGAAGCAGAGAGGATCGAAATGGAACAGCTGGAGAGGCACTCGGTTGCCAAAACAAGCATTGTCATTAATGCCTCTCCTGGTGCCTGTGCTCCATATTTATCTTTACGTACAACTGCAGATGTACATTTCTCAGACGAGTGACCGTAGCTAATTCTTTACATAGCTAAATAAACCTCATTATCGTAAAGTCTATAGCCAAAGTGAGCAATAACATAGAGCCTAGAATTTTTGAGGGCCTGCATGTACTGTACATATATACCAGGTGCTTTGGTCTTCCAGGAGTATCATATTTTTACTGTTGATCCTAGATTTCCCATAATTTAACTCAATAATCCCCTCCTAACCTAAGAAATATGTTCTAAACCTTTCCACTGAGATTATCATGCAGACATGCTAAAGAATTGTTGACATCAGGTTGTTTTTGCAAATTTGACAAAGCTTCTTAGTAACACAGAGGACACTATGCAAATGTTTTTACAGGTTGAGGTTGTTAGCTTTTGGGCCTTTCTCTTCTGCAGAACTCTCTGCTAATCCACATTTCCCCCTCTCTGTTTGCTTTTGTTCGTGCATCGCTGTGCAATGTCTGCAGACCGAGCCGCTGGGCTCTGCTGTCGCTTGGTAGTTCCCTGCCACAAAGGGATGCCCCGCCTCTCTGACTTGTCTGTCAAAACCAAAGACGTGTGGGAGATTCCACGGGAGTCACTGCAACTCATCAAGCGTCTTGGAAATGGGCAGTTTGGGGAGGTCTGGATGGGTATGGATCCAGCCACCTCCGGAAAAAAAAGGTCACATGGAAGGGACCACACTGAGCCAGCAGAGACACCAAACTGAATCTAAACACAGGCAAATAAGGTAGCCTTGGAGGAGATGGGATCAGATGAGAAAAGTAGGCTGGAAATGTGGATAATCCCCACTTCTGAGCCATTCCAAAATCATCAGGACAAACATCTAGTTTTTCTGCTCTCACGGTCTCAAGATAGATCCCCTCCATGTCCCTCACTGCATGTTCCTCTCCCTGGTAGTTAACCCTGTGTGCCTTACCTTCCCTTCCCCTGTAGAGCATGCCGATGGTTTGTGCTTTAATTTAACGGGCGTGTGTGTGAACTACCTCCCCGACACTGCGGGCTTGAGTCATGATACCTGGGAGATCAGCAGAGAAAGTCTTATGCTGGAACTAAAGTTGGGGACAGGATGTTTTGCTGATGTGTTTTACGGTAAGAACCCCACCCCCACTCCAACAACAAACATTCACCTTGCCCCAGCCTGGGAAAAAATGAAAACATTTATTCATTTATTTTTTTTAGAACAATTTTTAATTTAGTT